>CM039134.1:9641309-9655773 GCA_022036555.1 Microstegium vimineum
AGGCTCATGTGCACTCCAGGAATAGTCGCACACATGAGTTGACAAATTATAAAAAGTACCATCATAGTGCTTATTACATAGCGAATAAATATCCATTACATAGTCTGAAACAAATAACTTTAACTAAACGAAGGTAACTACGGAAGCTCCAAAGGGACTGGTTGACTGGTTGACTCCAAGACTAGTACTCATTGCGGTAATCATCAACCCAATCTTCATCTGTGTTGTTGGAATGCAAGGGTGAGCACATATGTACTCAACAAATATAACACGGGGTTCATGAAGCTCAAAAGGGAATGCATGGTTCATAGCGGTGAGCAATTTAAGTAGATCAAATTCATATTATTATCAACAATTGCCAAGGTAAATTGCATAAGCTCAAATATCCATGATCATAAAGTAAATGACAATGATACAATAAATAAATAACACTTGCATAAGCCACATAGAAATAAGAACCCAATAATTCTGTGAGTTTTCCGAGCCGCTCGTGTCCGTGAGCACGGCTATCATGATAGTTTTTAACTCTGATCAGAGGTGTACAACTTTCCCCACGAGTCGTGTTTGCCCATTTGCACGGGTTTGCAACTCCCAAAACACTGCCAAGGTGAGCGGGCAGGGTACACTATGAAGCCTTTCAAGGGTTCGTCTAACAAGTTAGGGCCGCAAGGTTTCCATGGCAAGGAGATATAGAGCCAACCTGTCCACGGTCACACTCCTTCGCGGCTATGCCCATAGATTAGGAACCACACTATACCCGTCTCGGCACACCCCTTTCGCGCCATAAATGTGACAGAACCTCTTAAGATAGGGCCCACTTGCCAGGATTAACCAACTTAATCCCAATAGATGATCCAGATCTTAATTAGCCCATCAGGTGTCGCCACTTTGCAGCGGGTCATCCACCTCTTTCCGAACAGGATCACCTTATTACAATCATGACAGAAGTAATACGAAATTTTTATATTACATCAAAGTAGCAGAAATTTAAAGTTATATTACAAACCATAAGTTTTGAAACATAACTGAAGTGTCGTACGATAAAGATACATCAAGCTGCTGATAGAGTATGAACAGACAACCGAGTTACTCTTGCCCAAGAGTCAAGCAAAGACAGGTTATTCTTCATCTTCATCTACACTGACCACGGTCATGCAGCAAGAAGCCACACAAACCGGGTTGTGATCCTCATCTGCAACAAGGGTTAACAAACCCTGAGTACGGGAGTACTCCACAAGACTTATCCGACAAAGAAAAGTATTTGGTGGACAAAACAGTATGCAAGTCATAGGATTCAAGGTGTGGTTTGCAAGAATCAAGCATTTTGCATAAATGAGCATTTATAAAAAGAATTGAAATCATTTATGTTATCCATAAGATTACTCAAGTATCGATCTAAATGTATGATCGATAACAAGGTAATAACCATCCACAAAGGGATCCAACAAGTATCCAGTTAAAGTGTATTACTACGCGGTAGAGGACAGGGTCATGTTTCCATATTCGAGGAACACGACGATTCGAACCGGTTTATCCTAGCTGGGGCTTCCCTATCACACGACATATACAACCGCTTAAAGCACGCATATGACTACCTTTCCCTGGATCCTCTCACCAAGACCGGGGTTCCGCCACCCGAGAGCACAGTACACCTCCATCCAGTTCGCTAACTTGGAGGGTACACACTACTCTCGCCATCTCTCCACTCCCAGTGCGGGTTAACCGTTCTTCAAGTGAGAATAGCCAGAGTCCAGCTTCCCGGAGTATGTGATAAGTACTCCAAAGTCACAACCCTTGGACGTCTATAACGGATGGTTCCTAATCGACACAGGCGGAAAGAACCCGCTCACCAGATATCCACATCTGGTGGCTCTCCAACACCGTGTCCGCCCGGTCTCAGATTATTACTTCCATCAAGAAGACATAGCCATTTGCCGCTGCAATTCACTATTCTTCTCAAAAACAGAACTATTGCCGAAGCAATCATGTTATCACCTATTCTCGCAGATGACAGGAAATCATCTGACTCTATCGGTCTAAGCATTGCTAAGCAGCATAAAGCAACATTCGTATTTTTAAAATAGTATCAAGGTATAGGAATAAATAATTCAAGGCAAGGCTATGCATCAAGTAGGAATTTGATTGAATACCGTAATGCAATAGTATAAACATAAGTGTATTTAAAGCAATCATTTTAAATACAAGGAAGTGTTTGAATGCACCGGGGCTTGCCTTGGTTGGAGGGATAAACGAACTCGGGCTCGGATTCAAGAGAGAAAACCTCTTCGCTGGAGGTATCCAACTCAACCAACGAACAATCTACACGATATAATGACATGTTTCAGATGATGCTCGAATAGTAAACATGATGCTCAACACAAACAAACAGGCTCATAAGAGAAGACTAAAACAGATTACACCTTGAGTACAACTTCCCTTCATGAAGGAAAGCAACACTAGGTTAAAGAGCAAATTAATTAGACCCTATTTATCTTGATCATCTAAGTTAATAATTACATCCAAAAGAACTGAGCAAGCAACATTACATCGAGCATGTCCAACTTGTGTTTGTCACTGGACAATTGACCATTTGCATCAAATAATCCAAAATCACTCAAGCCTAAAGTTATTAGGGTTTCTACACATTTTACAACTAAACTGGACATCTTTATAGGATTGAAAACTTACTGAACTAAACAGGAAAAACCCTACACAAAACCCACTGACGGCTAAGACCTGACCAACAGCGGCACAGAGGCTCGAGCGGTGGCGCCAAAGACCACAAACACGTCGGCGAGTCGCCGTCGGTGACCAAACCGAACGGCTACCCCTCGAACTTGCTTCGGCTTGCCGAGCCGAACCCAACGAGGTACGCCACGACCCAAACAAACCCTCAGAGACACCTCATCGAGGGTGCTTACGATCGGACGAGGCTCGACCGATCGCACACCATCGAGCACAGACCTCGATCAAAGAACTAGACCTCGATCGACACTCGATCAGAGAAGCTAAGCCTCAATCGATGAAGATAGACCTCGATCAGAGACATTAGACCTCGATCGACCCTCGATCAGAGAAGCTAAGCCTCGATCGATGAAGATAGACCTCGATCGATGAAGCTAGGTCTCGATCACGACTCAGAAGACAACCGCGAGCAAGACGCCCAACAGAAACTGGACTAACACCTACTCAGGAGACCTCGTCGATGACAATGGCAGCGAACTGAGCTCGACCGCACACATGTCGACGGACACAGGCCTCGATCAAAGGAGCTAGGCCTCGATCGATACAACCAACAACTCCAGCAAGCTTAGCACACCCCAAACAACGCGAAACGCGCACGAGACGGACTCAGAGCTACACGCAACACCCTCGACGATGGCACTGGCGGTCGATGGAGATCTGCGCGACGCGCGCCGAAGAGAACACGCACGCGCTCGAGGGCAACTACCCCTCGAGACAGACTCAGGACAACTAGACGAAGCTAGAGCAAGACTTGGATCTCAAAAAGATCAACTATGACGACTAGACGTTGAACACTCCGCCGCGCCGAACAAGAACAGCGGCGGTGATCGAGGATAGAGCTCTAAGGCTCGATTCAAAGGTAAACGAGTAGAGCGCAGAGGTCGAGGAGCTCACCCTGGTCACGGAGCGTTAGCAAGCGTGGTCGGAGATGAAGCAGAGACGACCGTCGATGGAGAACGTGCCGGTGGAGACGAAGAACTGCGCGGCACGAAGATATTCCCGGAGCTATGGTCCACCATTGCAAAACGGAGAAACCGACAAGATTCAGAGATGAACAAGGAGCAAGAAACACAAGGTACAAAGTCAATGCGGCTCCTGCGTAGCCTGGTCGAAGACTGACCAGAGCAGCGGTGGTCGCGTCGGAGCTGAGGAAGACGGATCCGCGTTGAACGAATGCAGGCTCGAAGCCTTCAACTAACCCACCCCGAGGATGCGCAAGGCCAAGGCGAAGACAATGGCAGAGGATTGAGTGATTGGAAGTGACTTAACGAGCTCGGACGAGTTCATCAATGGAGGTGGAGCGCTCGGCGGAACAAAGTGGAGCAGAGCAGAGAAGAGCAGTGGCGTGGAAAGGGAAACAGAGAAGACGGAGTCCCACTTTTAAAGACGGCAACGGGTTCCGCGAGATCGCCACGTACACTCGACAAGACGTGAGTCCATGGACAGGTGTCGGCGTCGGGCACCGTCGAGCACCACCCCGCCATGCAACTGCTGCTCGATCAAAAGACTGAACTGACCCTGTGGCTATTTTGCAAAATGCTCAAGCTTCCAGGGGTTTTCAGGAAAAGCTTTGAACACGAAAGATGTTCAAAACTTTACGATCTACAACTATGCTTAAACAACCACAAGCAAAAACTTTATAGATTTTGAAAATCATGTTTAGGGTTTAATCCAACCCCCTCTGGGAAAAGGGTTTGGATTCCAAATTTTAATTTGAGAATTTGAAAAGATGACCTACATTCAAACAAATGATCAAACACAAGCAAGTAAACTCATTTTAGTTCCATGCATATTCAGGTTTTCAAACAAATGAAAGATGCTTAATGCATATGATGACATGATCAAATTTTTAATTAAGTTATTAACACCCGGGGTGTTACAATAAAGGTAACCACTGAACGAGCTAGAAAAGGTCCCCATACTGAGCTAAAGCCAGAGCCATATAGCCCTCGTGGTTGTACTGTATATCCCAGATTTTGCCGACAGATAAGCTCCTATAATCCAATGTTGCTAAAAAACGAGTTTTACCATTATTGCATATAGTCATTAACAAGTTAAGATCATGTACATCTGATATGAGTACTAGCAATACTAATCATATGTTGTGGATCAAATCATAGGTGACAAGGTATCAGGATATCAATCTCTAAGATCATACTATGGCAACAAGGAATCATGCATGTGAATTATATTAATTGTGAATAGAACAATAAGGATAATCCCATATTATACTTGCCTTCTTCGAAGTACTCCTGATGATCCTGCTGGTCTTGATCAAAGAAAAACTCCGGCTCTTCAACGGGTTGCTCAACGTCTATACCGGTCAACAATCAACACCATTCAATCAACGGACAATCATACACAAAGCAAACAAGACTATGATTAGAACAGTACACCAACAGTAATAAAATAAGATGAAAATTTTATAAACCTAATCTACGCATTGCTACGATCACATCGATGTTTCGTTCACGAAAAACGGAGCTAGAACGACGAAGTTATGAAATAAACGGGATTTCCTATACAAAGATATTAAATTAAATCTAATCACGAAATTAAACTTTTTCCAATCTAACTAACAGTGGTACTAACATAAAGAGAATTTTATTACGAATCTAACGCAATTTGAACGGGTCAAAAAGGATTTAAAATGAGCAAGTTATGGGGTTTTATAAACGAGTGGCAAAACTGTAAATATGATTTTCCATTTATTTTTAGTTAAAACGAAATCAGAAAGATAAATACGTTTCCCAAAAGGAGAAAACGCATTCAGGCTTTGCGCCAAAGGACGGCGGGTTGAGAGGGAAAAATTTCCAGGGTCTCTTTAACAAGATTTCCCCCGCGAAGGGGTATCTTCTAATCTGGGCCATCGATCTGAGATCGGACGGCGTAGAAAGAAAGGGAAGGGACAGAGGGTCCGGCCGACGCACAGAGAGGCCGGCACGGCGGATCGCCATGATCTCCGGCGAGGAGCTCGGTGGCGCAAGTGGATACAGCGCTACGGTCCACCAAAACACGAACCAAAAGTACCAGGAGAACGAGGAAGGAAGGGCGAGTTCTCCAAAGGACTTGGCGCGGGCCGTGGAGGAGCAGGGATGACTGGCGACGCGACGGGGCGGACGCGGGCTCCCTGTGATCGGTGACACGACGATGAGGGCGACGGGGAGTGAAAACGAGCGACGGAATAGGTTCTCGGGGCTCCAAACCTTGTTCCGATGGAGAGAGTAGAGCTAACGGGCCACCCGTGAGCTTGCAGCGGCGATAATGGCGGCGGCGGCAGTGCTCAAGCTTGGGGACGCGCTGCGGCTGCTAGGGTGAGATGCAACGGGAGTAGATGGGAAATAGGGAGGCGGCAGGTGCTTTGTAGATGACTACCGCGTCCAAAAGGCACAAATAGGAGAGAAATCCCGAGAAGCTCGGGATTGGATTCGGTACGGGGGAGGGTCGGTGGCTCCGACTCGAGTTCGGCAAGAACAGGGAGGTGGAGGCGATGACGGGTGGGCCAGAGCGGTCGGTGACACACAGAGAGAAAAGGAAGGGGGAGTGCGGGCTCCCGCTCTGGGCCTTTGGCCGAGCCGGCCCAAGAAGGGGGAAGGAGGGAGCTGCCGTGCAGTTGGGCTGACGGGCCAAAAGAAGAAGAGAGGAGGGAGAGAGCAAGGCCTGCGGCCAAAAGGGGAACTGGGCCAAAATGCAAAAGAGAAAAAGAGAGAAAAGAAAAGACCTTTTCAATTTTCCAGAATTGATTTTCCAATGAATTTTCAAATACAAATTCAAAAACAAGTTTAAATAAGTTTTCAAAACCACTCAGCACACAAATCAAAATGCTCCAGCATGAATGCTCACTCATGTTTCTACATGACATTTTTAATTCTCCAAAACCTATATAGTTTAATTATATTAAATGCATATCAGTGAAAGCATAAATAAATCAATTTAACATTTTCAAAAACATGCAAATTTTGGAGTGTTACAGGCGACGTGTTGGCGATGATGTCGACGGTGTTGGCGAAGCGAGGATTGATACCGCGCAGGAGATTGAGCACAAGCTTTGAGGGGGAGACGGTATGCCCGACCTCCCGCATAGCGTCGGCGGTGTGCTTCATCTGCTGCGCGTAGGCGTCAATGGAGAGATCGCCCTGAACCATGCTGTGGAACTCCTGTCCGAGGATGATCGCCCGAGGCTCCTTGTTCGCTTGGAACAGGGCCTCGATGGAGATGTACAAAGCGCGCGCGTCTTGCTCGGGCTCCATGGCGAGGTCGAGGACGGTGTCATCGCAGGAGCCGTACATCCAGCCACGGATGTAGGCGTCGGGCTGAGACCACGTGGGGTCAGCCGGGCGCGCGGCCTCCGTGCCGTCGATGTGGCCGAGCAGCCCGTACTTGCCGCAGAGGGCGGTGAAGAAGGTCTTCCACTTGGAGTAGTTGGGATGCTCGAGGCTGAGGGGGATCGGGACATGCTGCTTGACGTTCACGGCTGCATAGGCCGTGAAGACAGGAGGAGCGACACCGTCTCCCATGGCGGCGGATGTGGACGAGCCGAGAGCAGCGGAGGTGGCAGAGGACTCCGTCATGATCGCAGGTTAGCGGCGGCCCTGGCGGCGCGACGTGTGTCGGGCGGCAGAGGGCGGGTGCGCGGCCTGATCGGAGGACCAGGGGCGCGGGTGGAGCGGAGGACAGCGGCAGCCGGGGCGGCGCGATGGTGTTCGCGCGGCTGCTGGCGGCGGCGGTCCTCGGCCTTGGGTGCGGTGGCGCGAGCCCTAGAGTAAGGGCGCACAAGCAGAGGAGAAAAGCGGAAGGGAAGGATCGAGATTAGTTAGATACCATATAGAAACACCGCACACCCTAATCAGGGGGGTAACCTTCATTATATAGCTGGTTAAGGCTTGCAGTACATGTACAATTATCAGTACGGTACTAATCCTAAACATGCTATGCTATGGTTACAATATACAAGGCCAATGGGCCGGATGCCCATGTGGGCTGTTACAATTATATTCTAACAATAACACAATAACCAAATCACTTGAAATGTGTAACTTTATATAAATTTTAAATTGTAAAGCACATATGACCTTAACAAAGACTGCTATTATAAGATTCAAAACTAAAATTGACACATAAATCTTAGACTGCTATTATCAGATCCAACTGTTCCTATTAGAAATCAAGCTGACGACGTTCAAAAGTCAAGCACGAGACAAAAAGTCCATCATGCTTGATAATTATAATATAGTTCTGGTATACTAATAGTATTTATCAAGCATAAGAACTGTATAATTAATTCATTAAGGGTACACATTTGATTTTCAATTGGCAGGTGCGCATATGACAATATATATGCAGTTCTCACTATACTTGAATGCATACCTGTAAGTGGCGGCATCCGATTACATAACCCAAATGCACATCCCAGAATGCGTCAGTTTGATTGCATAAAACCAATTTTGATTTGGACTAACACTTGGTAGGGATGCATTCAGACTGCATAAACCCAGTACTTTAACTCGTGAGATTTCAGATGTGCACTCTAGTGCTGCTGCTGCTGCAACATGGACACAAAACAATATAAAACATGATGGCTATATATACTGATTCAATTGACAAGCCTGCCTAGAGCACATGCAAAAATTGACATGTTGCTATTTGATTCACAATGTCATATGTGTAACAAATAGCACAATCTAAGGCCACTATCAATCGCCTAGAACAATGATCTCCCAAAAATTCATGAACAAAACAAAAATATAAACCTGTCTATTTCATTTGCACCGTGCAGGATCTGATAATAGAGTTGACAAAAGCAGCATCAGGAGCTGCTCCTGTGAGATCTAAGAATTTTGTATTTTTGCCACCACCATCATGTGGCTTCACAAAATTGCTATAATCAATGTTGACTTTGCAAAATTGTCACTAATTGCTCGATGACTCCTAGAGTGCCATATCATTTTGCCTTATTTAGTCATCTTTATTTTCTTTTCCTAATATTAGGCACCTGAATTGACAGACTGACTGTACACCATACATCTGCCATGGGCAAAGTAGAGGGATATGGAAGGAGTGACTACCATGAGCCAGAGCTACACAATCCAGTGGTGCTTCACTTCACGAACGGGGTGAGGTTACAGATTCTAGAGAGGAGTCACGTAGAATGACGCATCGTTCTATATTTGCACCAAATTGAAACTTCAAAAGGGAAAAGAAGAGACATGCATGATAGAGCTGAGAATAAAAGTGAAGCACACATTCTAGATTCATCTGGCCATCTAGTTTTAGCATAATCGGTTATAGATTCTGAATATCTGTTTTCCTAATAAGGCAAATAATCAGTACACAAAATCGTTCACAAGTTTCAGGAACAGAAGGGATTTCTAAATAAATATCTTTAGGCATGTCAACAAGTGACCCACACACTTATATAGCTAATACCTGACACTTCTGTTATCTTTCCAATCCATGCTAAACACAATCTGATCAACTTTGGCAGCAGCACGTTAACAAAATAGCAAAATGGCTTCACTTCTTCAATGCACCATCTTCCTTCTTCATGTTGACACCTAGCACAGAAACTCCCCTATCCCTGCTATATCGAGGGTGCCATGACTCCTGCAACAAAGGACAGGCTATGCGCGGCGACAGAGGGCATCGATCATGCATCATCAATCTGGAGATCAGATACTTGCAGCTCAATGGCCAGTGCTTACACCTCGAAACTTTGCACAAACAAAACCAGAATGCGGTAACAGAACTACAGAAGTGTGGAGGGATATATAGTCAATTACCCGTCATTGGAGTTGTCAGTGTCCATGTTTTCAGCGATGGTGCCACACTGCGACCCATCGTGTCACGCGTCGAGGCCATGGCGGCGCCCGTCCCCTCGGCCACCGAATCTCGACGTGATGGCGGCACACACCCGCCCGCGTGATCCGATCGCGGCGGCGGCGGCGTTAACCCCTGCGCCGAGGCCCGTGCATCGGGGTGGGAGTGGGACTGCAACTCCTCCGATACGGATCCGAATTCCGAAGGCCCAAGGTGTTAGTAGTGTTAGGTTCATAGGATCGTATAGGAGTGGATCCATTAGGGAAACAACAGTTCGGTAGATAGTAGATGCAGTTCGTGCATAGAGAAGAGTAGACAGAGAGAGAGGTAGAACACCGACCGGAGTTGTCGACGGGAACCGCAGTGGCGGCGACGGTGTTCGTGTTGGAGTTGGTGGAGCCGTTACCCGCCATGGCCGTCAGCGTAGCGTCGGTTGTCGGGTCTGTGGCCATCCGGGTGCTCGCCGGCGTCGGTGGTGCTTCCCGTCGCTGGCAACGCCCCTCTGGATCGGTCTAGGGTTTAGATGTCGGTGGGGAACTGGCGGCTCGGTCAACCTCGTACAGAGCGCCCCGGCCCCACCTTATCTTTATAGCGCTGTGCGACGGGGGTCCACCAACCACAAGGTTGGGCGCCCCCGATCAGGGCGCAGATCTAAGGCCCATTAGGCCATTGGGCCTAACGTGGGAGATCAACTTCTAACATTCTCCCCCTTGATCTCACATAATTCTTATTCATTCTTCAATTCTCATTCTAATTTAATATTTCAATTCTTTCTATTCCATCGTAGATTAGTGGATAGAACATGCTTCATCGTCACAACAATTCATGTCATTAGACTGACAGCTACTACACACCTTTCTATTTTGGAAATAAACTTTTCATCATTCTGGGTCCTTCTTGTTGTTCGGGAATCATAGGCTCTCCCTTAAACTCATGTCGGCTATGTGTCCTCTGAACACACTGGGTGGAAGGTCTTTTGTGAGCGGATCCGCTAGCATCTTTTCTGTTCGTATATGCTCAAGATTTATGATATGATCCCGAAGTTTATCTTTCACAACATAGTACTTTATGTCAATGTGTTTGGCAGCACCACTTGACCTATTGTTGTGAGCATATTCTACCGCTGGGTTGTTATCATAATACAACTGCATCGGTCTTTCTATACTTTCAATTATTTTCAATCCGGGTACAAATTTCTTCAACCAATTTACCTGCCCCGAGACCTCATAACAAACTACAAACTCGGCGTACATTGTCGAGGATGTAGTCACTGTTTGTTTCGAACTTTTCCATGATATCACTCCTTTAGCAAGAGTAAAGATATATCCTGATGTGGATTTTCTTTCATCTCCAGCATAATCGGAATCTGAATACCCCTCTATGTGCAGGGAATTAGATTTTTCATATGTCAACATGAGACTTTTCGTACCTTCCAAATAACGCAAGACTTTCTTCACTAATTTCCAATGTTCAATTCCTGGATTCTTTTGATATCTGTCAACTAACCCGGTAACAAAAGCTATGTCAGGGCGCGTACACGTTTGAGCATATTGCAAACTTCCAATTGCCGAAGCATATGGTACCGCTTTCATTTGATCAATTTTATATTGGTTCTTGGGACACTGATGTTCCCCATATTTATTGCCCTTGACAATCGGAGTAGGAGATGGACTACATGCATGCATACTAAATTTCTTCAAAACTTTTTCTATGTATGCCTTCTGTGACAATCCCAATACCTCTTTTCTTCTATCTCGATGAATCTCAATTCCCAAGACAAACGAAGCTTCACCGAGATCTTTCATATCAAAGTTCGAGGACAAGAATTTCTTCGTTTCCGATAGCAGATTGACATCACTACTAGCAAGTAAGATATCATCCACATATAGGATCAGGAATATGTATTTCTTATTCTTAAATTTCACAGACACAATTGTCCTCGATATTTTCTTTAAACCCAAAACCTTTTATAGTTTTATCAAACTTCAAGTACCACTGTCTCGAAGCTTGTTTCAAACCATAAATGGATCTTTTAAGACGACATCCCATATTTTCTTTTCCTTTTACGACAAAACCTTTCGGTTGTGCCATATAGACATTTTCATCCAAATCCCCATTTAGGAATGTGGTCTTTACATCCATCTGATGTAATTCTAGATCATAGTGAGCCACAAGTGCCATAATAATTCTGAAAGAATCTTTACAAGAAACCGGGGAAAAGATTTCATTGTAATCAATCCTTTCTCTTTGGGTAAAACTCTTAGCCACAAGTCGCGCTTTGTATCTTTCAATATTCCCTTGGGAGTCATATTTCGTCTTATAGACCCATTTGAAGCCTACTTTCTTAGCTCCTTTAGGAATATTTTCTAGAACCCAAACCTTGTTGGTATTCATAGATTTCATCTCATCTTCCATGGCCTGAAGCCACTTCGATGAGAATTCGCTTCTCATGGATACTTCAAAAGTTATAGGGTTATCCTCCATATGGAATTCTTCAGTTTCATAAATTTCATAATCATCTGGAATGGCTAACCTTCTAGTTCTTTGAGACCTTCTAGGAGCCTCTGGCACTTGGTCCATTATGGGTTGTTGTTCTTCTTCCTCATTAGCGACATTTGGTTCTACAGGCTCCTGATGGACAGGTTCCTCTTGTTCATTCGTTGTCGCTATGGGAGAATTCACAACAGGCGTTGTCATCACAACGTCCTGTACTGCTGGTGCAACATCGGTAGCAGGTAACGTAAAGAATGGTTCTTCAACCATCGGAGTAGGTACATGTACCCGCTTCTCCTCAAGGCTAATTTCATGTGTTACCTTGCTCCCCCTGATCATATCATCCTCCAAGAACACAGCGTGTCTTGTTTCAACAAATTTTGTATATCTATCAGGAAAATAGAATCGATATCCCTTCGATCTTTTTGGATAGCAAATGAAATGGCAGCTGACGGTCTTGGAGTCTAACTTTCCAATATTTGGGTTAAAAATCTTTGCCTCAGCCGGACAGCCCCACACACGTAAGTGCTTAAGTGAGGGTTCTCTTCCTGTCCATAATTCATATGGTGTTTTCTGCACCGACTTGCTTGATACTCGATTAAGTATATGAATGGTGGTTTTCAGTGCCTCCATCCATAAACCAACCGGTAGTGTGGAGTAACTCATCATGCTTCTCACCATATCCATTAGGGTACGGTTTCTTCTTTCAGCCACTCCATTCTGCTGAGGCTCCCCCGGTGTGGAGTATTGAGCGACTATGTCATTTTCCTGTAGGAACCTTACAAAGGGACCTGGAATTTGGCCATACGGGGTATGTCGCCCATAATACTCTCCACCACGGTCTGATCGAACTATCTTTATTTTTAAGTTGTGTTAATTTTTAATTTCGGCTTTAAATATCTTAAATTTATCCAATGCTTCTGTTCTTTCTTTAATTGAATAAATATAGGCATAACGAGAGTAATCATCCGTGAATATTATGAACGAATCATAACCATCCACGCTTTTCATTGGGAATGGACCGCAAATGTTCGTGTGGATTATTTCTAATACTCTAGATTGACGAGTATCAGTATCGCCGGGCCTGGGAGATTGGCGAGTACAACCGGAAGATGGAGCTCAAGACACGCTACGCTAGAGTCAACCCGCTGCCGGGGATGGAGTACCTCAAGCTTGACGACGAGGACTAGATCGATGCGATGCGATCGAGAGGAAACCAACTTATTTTCGTATTAATCATTATTATTATATATATTCCCAGCCATGTATGTGTTTCTGCTATTGCGTTGTTCGTCCTCGTTCAATCATCTATATAGATAAAATTCACTGTTAGCTTAATGTGTACGTGTGTGTTTTGGTTGTCTCAACGACCGAACCTGTAGCCTTCATGACTGAATGTTACCACGTTTGCCATCATAGTTTATTAGTTTTTGTTCAATAAGACTTGTGATGATGGTTGGTTGTTATGAACAGTGAATACGTGAGTTCATAACCGATCGATCACATATACAACATACTCAGGTCTTGTTAGGATGTTATTATATTGATTTCTCAAAAAAATTATATTATTGTATTCATCTTTATATATATATGTATTAGAGGTGGATAAAGGTGAAATTTAGTTCATGTTATACTCTAATCCATCTCAATACTTGTGAATTAATACGAATCCGGACTACATTCAAAGAAAGCTTCAATGATCTCTGGTTCGTTGGCAAAAAAAAAAACATAATGATATCTTGCTCTCTGCTGAAACTTAGTGTCTTCAGAATGTATACATGTACAACTAGCCCATGTGCAAAGGCTTTATGGTATGACATGGTTGCACAACACCGTACCCACTGGATCACTACGATCTTAACATTTTGGCTAAATCCTATTCTGTCGAAAACAATTCTGTCGCCACGTCGAACAAGACCGGGTTATGAACTTATGATTCGAGTCAGGAGCAAAAACGACTAATTTGCTATTTGAAGCTAGGGAGAGCAATGTCTAGTTTTGGAATTTATTTGGATGAAACACGGATTATATTCAGACCATAGCTCCGGCCGGAAGGTAGATACTACAGTACTACACAACATTTTTGTTTTTTAACCTCAACTATTCACAAAATCCCTCTCTCGTGTATAAAACCTGATTTTTATCTCGAGAAAAATATTTGGTGCAAACTGCTTGTTAGATGCAACAGTAAAAACCTTCTAGAAAAAAAACATAAAAAACACTTGTTGGGATAAATTGAATTAAGCTGAGAGGCAAGTTGGATTACAATATTTTGTCCAAAAAATCTATTTTTCAATAATGTATGCAATTAAAAATCCTAAAATCTTGTTAATCTTAGAAATTTATTTTAGATTGAAAATATATGAAACTGTTTCGCCAGTGACCACTGACCAGGGGAGGCGCGCGCGAC
>CM039134.1:9655873-9713287 GCA_022036555.1 Microstegium vimineum
AAGAGCATTGATGCCCATACATGGAAGAAGTGAAAAGGAGTTGGAGCCAAGAAGTGTTGGGACATCAGCAGCATTTGGAGAAACTCTTCCAATCAAGCTGTGTGGATGACAGGAACTAGCCATCAGTTGCTTTAATAGCTTCACCAAGTGGTCTTTACCAATGTGGGGGTATCTAAAATAAAACAAGTGAGAAAATGGTCAATGTTATCCGATCATTTATTTAGAAATAAAAGCGTAATAAAGTGAAAGTCCAGCCAAGGTAAGGGGCGTATTTCATATGCCAGATCACTCATTGTACTAAATTGTATACACTTTCAACTTTTTTAAGATAACCATTGTTTCAAAATCAAAAGGTTCAATCAGGTAAGACTGACCAGACAAGATATGAAAAATATTGGTATCAATTACAAACTATGGATGATGTGTACCATTGTTTCAAAATCAAAAGGTTTAATCAGGTAAGACTGACCAGACATGATATGAAAAATATTGGTATCAATTACAAACTATGGATGATGTGTAGGCAGAAGGACACACAAGAGGCAGCAAATGAATTTATATTGAATTATGACCTAAACACAGATCTTTTTCCAATTGTATTCAGATCTAGGAAGCATCTCCAGTCCCCTAATTAATTGCAGAATCAAGAGTTCCTCCCCACCATGTGATTAAAAAATAACAAAAGCAAATTGATTAGACAACAGAGTAACATTTTTGTACCTCTCAGCTAACTTTACATAACCCAAAGGGAGTGATATGCCATCATCATTTTCTTCACCACTACAGAAACCACCTCGTGAATACCAAGCATGGTATCTTCTAGGTAGCAGTTGATGTTCTAGGAGTTCATTGCACAGTTCCCCAAAGGTCCGTTTGAATGGGCCATGAGATAGAAAATGCATAATGAGAAAGTAAACTTCTCTCATATCAATATCAACACCATCCATGGACGCAAAATGGGTTGACATCACTGAATTCACAGGATTAACTTTCTCAAGTTCCTGACTTGGAAAATCCAGAGGAGCTATATTAATGGAAGCTCCATTAGTGGAAGGTTGATGCTTTCTGAAAGACATGTCTACTACACCACCTGGACCTGGAAATGGCAAAGAATAAGTTTACACTCTAAATTAAATTAAATTGCTAATAATGTAAAGCAATGAACAAGGAACTAGATGGACAAAATTAACTGCCTCAGAAGTAGTAAATAATGAAGATATAAATTAGCAGCGCGTAGATAAAATACAGAAATAAAAGAAAAAGGAAACACAGCAGCTAGTTGACAGTCATGAGATGTATGCCAGAAAAATGAATACTGAATGAAACCAACTTCTCTACTGAAATGATATGGCAGAATCATAGTTAAAGGAAATGTGGTGTATTGTACTCAAGCAAGAACCTATCCTATATCCTATAGTTAAAATCAGGCTTCGAAAACTTGTGAATACATTACCGTAGCTAAGGAAAGCAGAACTCACAGAACTGTGGAGAAGAAACGCGTCTTATATAAAACTAGACCACATAATCAGCCCATGCAAGCATCTCAGCCTATTTACCTATGAAACATTACGTGGTGATAACTTCTCTTAAACCTCTCCCACCTACCCACCGCCTAAGCATCAGTGCCAACAGAACAACAAATGCAGGAGTTCCAAACGCTCAGTATGTAATATTCATAAACAAAACTGGACCACATAACCATACCATGCAAGCATCTCAGTCTATTTATCTGTGAAACATTACATAGCGATGGGTTCTCTTCAACGTCTCTGACTCACCCACCATGGGCGGCGCCAGGGGTATTCCCCTGTATGCCATGGAATACCCAAGATTTTCTAAGGAAAACAAATATATATAGTGTATGTACATCCCATTGTCTAATCAAACCAAAAGCCATAAACAGTCCTATAGTGGCCAACGTTGCTCCCTGCTTGTTCAGCACCTCACATACTGTGTCCTAAGCTAGCAATGGCCTGAGCGGCGGCCGGCGACACATCTGCATCCCACAGAGCAGATGCTGCTGCGGACTGCACGTACTGCTGCCGTAGCGGCCGGTGGCCAGTAGCAAGCAGACGAGCAGCGCATATCCTCTAATTTAGAATGAATCACAGTTTACAATCTTAATTGATGAAAGTCAGTGTGAAGCACTATACGTCTGTGTTTGCTGTAATTTAAACAAATTTATATGTCCATGCTATTGCGTGCTACTTTGTTTAGTATCCTAATGAAATTTTAAAAATAATTTTATTTTATTTTTATATTTTGTTTCTATATTGTAATGCACATGAATGAAGAAGAAATATGCTTGTCGTGAGAGAAAACTAGCACTCGTATGGACGAGTTAAGCCGTGACCCTCTTCCTCCTCGCATGCCCCTCTTTCTCCCCATGCCCTTTATCCCACACCTCACCTCCTCCCTAGGTGCCCTGGCCAATGGCAACCTTGCTGCCAGTCGCGTTGCCCGCCTCCTGCCCATGCCACTCCACCCTGCCCTCTCCTAACCACATGGTGGCGCACCGGCACTCTAATCCAGGGCAGGGCGCTTGGGAGACTTGCCGTGACACCCCACTATTGGTCCCACCCAACTGCCTTCTCCTGCCGCCTCGGAACCCTAGGCGCCTTTTTCTTCCTCTCTCGACGCGGATGCTTGACAAGTCACACGTCGTGCAATAAATTTTTTTCTACATGGAATACCCTGCCGCAAGATCCTAGCTCCGCCACTGTCACCCACCATCTAAGCATCAGTGTCAACAGAACAACAAATGAAGGAGATCCAAATGCTAAGTATGTAATATACATATATTCATCCTATTTTCCCACCTTTCAGCTTAATAAATAGATACTAGCCTGCAAGCTCACCAGTTCCTAACAAGCAAAACAACAAGCAGATCCAATATTCAGGCCACTCAATTATGTGCATGCACAAAAGCCGTATTATCCTCATTTCTCCAAAATTATCACAGAGGGGCAACCAATACAAGCAAGCCATGCTAAACCCTAGTAACAAAACCCGTGAAATCGTCTCAATTATCAATAACCGGAGTATTGGATCATTTCTTAGGTACGGCAAAACCAGAATCTCCCCATCCTCGGCACACCTTTGGACGCATCAACAGCCTCAAATTGCCAATCTAGCTAACACAAACCACATAGGCGAAAAACGGTTGCCGTAATTCGAGGCAGAGGTGGGGACAGGGGGATATGAACAGACCTCCTCGTCGGCGAGCCCTCTGGCGACGCGGCTGCGACGCCTCAGAGGCATGCCAGAAATGGAGGGCGCCTTGGCTTGGCAGCGCCCGTGCGGAACGAAGAGGGCACCTACGGCGGCGGAGGGACGTCGGAGGCCGCGGTCCTGTCGCCCCCGCCGTACGAGCCCTAGGCACAGACGCACAGTGGTGGGGGAGGACCGGAGGAGGCTGAGAGACACGGGGTGCACGGGGCTGTTGCTTCGCGGGTGTATGATCCGGATAGGCCCATTGGTGTAGATTCACGGGCTATTGGTTTTTTTGTGTAACGGGTTAACGGGTTAGCGGGGTTGTGTTTATAGAACCGCAGCACAGCGGCGAGCGCCGAGCGGCGCAGCAAAAATCCGACCACGGTGACCCACCAGGAACCAGTTCCCCGCGACCGGAAAAGCCAAATCGGAGAAGACGGCTGCCGGCGGCCCCTCCGCACGAATACGCAGGTCGCACCGCCGCAGCACCGTGAAGACAGAGAGCGGGGAGGAAGCGAAGCACCTACCGCCGATCTACGCCGCCCGCCGGAGCCGCTCTCGCACAACCGACCACCAGCGGCGCAGCCGGAGAGCGCGAGAAGCGGCGAAGCGAACCGCTAGGACGGCGACGTCCAGGGAGCGACGAGGCGGAGAAAACCAGATCGAGAGCCCTGCTGCGGTGGAGAACGAGAAGAGGACGGGTGGGGGACGCCGGCACGGGCCAACGAAACGAACGCTCCCACCGGGCCCAAAAGACGATCTGCCGGCCCACGAAGCGGAGACACTAGTGTCCATGCGAAAAGGGTCTTAAAGTTTTTAGTCCATTAAGCTCTTGGATGCTATCGGTGATCTAAAGGCTCGAGGCCTGGACGGTATGCCGGCTGTTTTCTTCAAAAAAAAAATATTGGGATGCGGTGGGCGAGCAACTTAGGGTGGGATTGGTTGCTCCGACGATGGGGAGCCGGTATAAAGGGCCGATCCGGGTTCATGGGAGTCTGGTTGAAATCGTGCATCTATTGTGTTTGGTTGTTTTTGTTGTTCGTCCAGTATGAGAGGAGATTGTGTTTGGTTGCATGTATGAATAAAAACTTTGAGTGTCCGACACATGGACCCCTGCACCCTGCCATCCTGGCTCACATGGGAAGCTCAAGTTCTGCGTATGATGTGAGCCTGAACGAGGGGCCTCAAATGTATGGTCTGGTGCATCGATTTTGTTCGGCGCGGTGAACCAATCAGAGTGATAGTGCATGATATGGTACCGGATAGCCCTTTGGATGGTTCCATCAGGGCTACCAATCACGCCCTTACACAGAGGTGTTGAATGTGTTGAGGGGTGGACACATGCGGGAGGAAAAAAATTATCTGCAACACTGTCGCATAGACTGCTACGTGCGACATGGCCTGAATTGTTGCCGCGTGTCCCACGAACCATGATCCAAACATGTTTGCATGTCCCAAACATATTCCAAAAACTGCTCAGCTACTTCCAGAATTCTACGCATGTTGCTGAGTGCCACAATCTACGAACGGGAAAACGTGTGGTGCCAGGTGTCCATCATTCAGCCCGTGTCGCATGCAACCTCCTATGTGACGGTGTTACAGAGAATTTTTTTCCCATGCCGGAGGGATGGAATGACACCGTCATCTCATTGATCCCGAAGGTGGATAAACCTGAAAAGGTAACCGAGTTGAGACCCATAAGTCTATGTAATGTGATCTACAAAGTGGTGTCAAAAGTGCTATCAAATAGATTGAGGCAGGTGCTTCCTGATCTGATTACCCCAAATCAAAGCGCCTTTGTGCCAGGAAGACTTATATCTGACAATATTATTATTGCTTATGAATTGACTCACTATATGTTGAATGGAAGAGAAGGAAATTTGGGGTATGCAACCATCAAGCTGGATATAAGTAAAGCATATGACAGAGTTGAATGGTGTTTTCTGTACCAAATGATGATGAAGATGGGGTTTGGGGAACAGTGGATTCAGCTGATCATGAAATGTGTGTCTACTGTGAGATATCAAGTGAAAGTCAATGGTGAGTTGTCAGAGACATTTGTGCCACAGAGAGGACTGCATCAGGGTGATCCTCTCTCACCATACCTTCTCTCACCATACCTTTTTTTTACTGTGTGAGGAGGCTTTTTCAGGTCTACTAACCAAGAGAGAACAGGATGGTTTACTAGCAGGTATCAAAATGTGCAACGATGCACCAAGTGTTTCCCACCTTTTGTTTGTCGATGACTCTTTGATTGTGATTTGGGGAACAGAGGGGGATTGTGGTCACTTGCAATCAATTCTACAGTTATATGAAAACTGTTCGGAGCAAATGATCAATAAAACAAAATTGGCAATTCTATTCAACCGAAACACGAAGGCTGATCAGAAAAACAAGGTTTGTGACCTGCTGCAAGTCACTAAAGAAACGAGGAATGAGAAGTATTTGGGGCTGCCAGTACATGTTGGGCAATAAAAAACAGGAACATTCAGTTACTTGAAGGATCGTATTTGGAAAAGGATTCAAGGGTGGAATGAAAAATTCCTATCTTAGGCTGGAACGAAATATTGATAAAGGTTGTAGCTCAGACAATTCCTACATTTGCGATGGGATGCTTTGATCTATCCAAAACTCTATGCGACCAAATTGGGGTCATGATCTGTAGATATTGGTGGAATGACCAAGAAGGAAAACGCAAAATTCATTGGTTGTCCAAAGAGCAAATGTTGAAACCCAAGGAAGAAGGGGGACTTGGTTTCAGAGACATACATCACTTTAACCTTGCCATGTTAGCTAAGCAAGGATGGAGATTGTTACAGAACCTAGACTCCTTGTGTGCTAGATTGCTAGGGTACTGAAGGCCAAATACTACCCCAACTCGTCAGTTCTGGAAACAAGGCACAAGTCAGGAATGTCCTATGCTTGGCGTAGTATACTCTGTGGTGTTGATCTTGTAAATAAGGGGATGATATGGAGGATTCGGGATGGAGTCGGTTTGAATATTTGGACTAATTCATGGTGAAAGCATCTAGGCCCCTAGTGTTTTGGTGATTAACGACAATGCAAGATTACTATGACTAACGTGTGTTTTGCAGAGGCAATAAGAAAGTTAGGTCATGATAATGGATGGTTCATTGGGCTATCATGGTATTCGTGCCCCTTAATGGAATCGTTTCGGTTTTCAAAGGATTGGCGACAAGGTTGAAGCATAGACTAGGTCTAAGTGTCGTTTGGAGTTGAGAGACACTTAGAATAGTTTAGCACCTTTATTTTTCCTTTGGTCGTACTATTAAGGGAGGTACTATCTGGTAGCTTGACCTAGGAGAGGCTTAGTGATTAGGTGTGGTGCACACTTGTTGAAACTAGCACTAGGCAGCTTAGAAATAGTCCTTGGACCTTGAAGAGCAACTTCCATTTTGGAAGTGTGCTGTTTCAGCTTAGGAAAGAGCTCCGGACGCTAGTAAAGTCCCTGGGTCCGGACCATTGGTTGTGTGTCCAGACCCTGGGGTTTGCTCGGCTGTGTCAGTGCGTCCGGACGCTGTGAATAGTGTAGAGTCCGGACTGCATGTTGTGTTCGGACCCTACACAGAGAGATTGGATCCGGACGTTGTCCGGAGTATAGAGTTCGGACGCACAGTAGGGTCCGGACCCTACACAGAGAGTTCCAGAGAGGGAAATCCAGTCCGGATGCAGTCCGGAGCCACGCGTCCGGACTCTGTTTAGCGTCCAGACTGTGTGCAGTTCTGTGCTTGGATCAGTGAATCGAGGGGGTCCTAACGCATGCTTTATGGTCCGGATCCCATCATGTTGCTTGCGTCCGGAGTGACGCAGAGAGGCACAATTTGTGCCCAACGGATAGGGGATTGCTTGGGGGGTATTTATACTTCTTCTTCAGCCCCTTGATGGTACTCTTGCCCATTCCAATTGATGAGATATTCTTGTGAGAGTGCAAGAAGTGCAAGAGCCCTAGTGAGAGAGTGAATTGCCATTCCATGTGTTGATTCTCACTAGTTGCTTAGAGTTAGCAAGTGTGCATCCTTTCAATCACTAGACTAGCCTTGGTCAAATGAGTGTTAGTGTTTGTTACTCTTGGTGATCGACATCACCTAGACGGCTTCGCGGAGGTTCGCTTGGTGATCATCCGATGAAGTTCATTGTGGATGACCCAAGTTTCGTTATGATCGGTTGTGGGCGATTCACCGAGCTGGAGTGGCGAAGAATCAGCCCGTAGAGAGCACTTAGTCCTTGCGCGGACTAAGGGGGGCGATACCGTGCGCGGTGCTCCAACGAGGAATAGGGGGGAGTGTCGACTCCTCGATACCTCGGCAAAAAGTCGTCGTGTCAATTTCCTTTGCCCCTTCTCCTTATTGCAATTACATTCAAGCATTACTTTCTGCATTACTTTCTTGTTGCTTGAGTAGAATTGCATAGGGTTTTACCGCTTTCATTGTCATGTCTTGCTTGTGTAGCTAGGACACACTTGGGAAAGCACTAGGGGGTTAATTGGCTCTTGGTAGGTTTAATTCTTGCTTAGAAATTTAAAAGAGCCCAATTCACCCCCCCCCCTTGGGCATCTTGATCCTTTCACATGGCTACCAAGAGACCTGTCCAGAAAACCACTCACACCGAGAGGTACGACCATACTTACTGAGGTTTTAGATTTGCTGGATCCGGCCTCAGGAACATGGGACACTGCTCTTGTCAAGGATATATTTTGGGATGAAGACGCTGAGATGATTTTAGCATTGTCGGTTCATGGTGGGAGAACTAAGTCGATAGTCTGGCACTTTGATAAGCACGGTAGGTTCAATGTTAGGAGTGCCTACAAAGTTAGCAAGGATAAGGGCACGTACAACTACCGTGCCAGCCGTCGTCTCGCAATGGAAATTTTGCAAAATCCCCCCCCCCCCCGGTTTGCTGTAGTGAATGAAGAGAGAGAGGGAAGCCGTCGTATGGGGAGACGATGGCAAGCGCTCGTGCTCCCAGGCGAAGACGACGGCTGGCCGCGCGTTGTATGGAGCGTCGCCTCCTCGTCAACGCCGCGCGGATCCAGCTGTGCGCGCGATCGATTGCGCGCCAAATTTCCCACATTTCGTCTTTGCCATTTTTCCCCATCTCCACCGTCTCCGCCGCCCTTGCGTGCCATCGCTGAGAGCCGCCCCTTCCATCTCTAGCCATGTCTAGTAGGATGGCATCGAAGAGGAAGGCCATGAAACCTTCAAAGAGCAAGGCGACGACAGCAACGACGACGGCGTCGGCGGTTGCGGCGTCGACGGGTGCAGTTGCGAGCAGATTTCTTCGTGGCCTATTTGCGTTGGTCTCAGCAACGACGTTGTGGCAACACTCATCGGAATCTGAATGTGCAGTCAATAGATAACTAAATCTGAATGTTCAGTCAATAGAACAAACCACTAAATGTTCAGTCAATAGAAAAAAATCATTGAATATTCTATCGATGGCTGATGGAACCTGCTGTCTGATGGAACCTGCTATATGAATCTTAGTTTTTGAGTCTTAGTTGTCTGATTGTACTTGCTGTATGGAACTTGCTATGGTAATTTTCAGTATCATTGTTTCACCATGTCACATTTTCTCAGGTTCATGTGTGTCACTTGAATTTTTAGTCATGACACTTGATTTTTCAGTTACTTCCTGTGTGAATGTGCCCAACGTGTGACTTTTCATTTTCTCAGTTTCATGCATGTCACTTGAATTTTCAGTTACCTATCTGCATGTCTCCATGTGAAATTGTCCTCCTGTATGAACCTCCATCAAGAAGCAGGTCATGATCTTGTCGCTAATTAGGCATGAATGTTTAAATCATATTTGATTTATGGGGGAAGAAGATTGTATGTTGTATTTGATGAGTTATGAAATATATTATATATTATATATATGATTTACTTTGATGGAATTATTTTGCAAAAATTAGCAACACAATGGTATATAGAAATGTTATTCATGATTGATCATGGCTACATACAAGCATTAAACGATTTATAGACAGCTAAAGAGATGGCATCTGTCTATGGGTTGTATGAGCTGTCTATTTAGCTGTCGTAAATTCCAAGAACTTACAGACAACAACTGTCTCTTTGTTGTACATGCCCCGTACAACGGTCGTGGCAACCGTCGTCTCGCAATGGAAATTTTGCAAAATCCCCCCCGGTTTGCTGCAGTGAATGAAGAGAGAGAGGGAAGCCGTCGTGTGGGGAGACGACGGCAAGCGCTCGTGCTCCCAGGAGAAGACGACATTTGTGAAATGATCTAGATGCCCAAGAGGGGGGTGAATTGGGTTCCTTTTAAATTTCTAAAGCAATATTAAAACCTATTAATGCCAATCACCCCTAGTGTCTACCGCAATTTGTATCCTAACTAGAAAGCAATAGCAAGCCAAGGAAGTGAAAGACAACCTAAGCAATTCTAGTAGGAAACGAAAGAACAAGGCGAAAAGTAATGCAAGAAAGTAAAGAGCTAGGGAAAGGAATTCTTGACGCAACGATGTTTTCTCGAGGTATCGAGGTGTCGACACCCCCCCTAGTCCTCGTTGGAGCACCTCGCAAGGTATAGCTCCCCCTCTACCCGCGCAAGGATAGAGTGCTCTCTACGGACTGATTCTTCGCCACTCCGGCTCGGTGAATCGCCCACAACCGATCACAAAAGCTTGGAGAAGAACCGCCAACAATCTTCCGGCGATCACTTCCTCCGAACACCACTGAACCGTCTAGGTACTGTCGAACACCAAGAGTAACAAGCACAAGACCTTCACTTTACCAACTCAAGGCTAGGAAGGTGGATGGATGCACACAAGTCACTCCTAATCACCCTAGGAGGGAAGAACAAGATGAACTCTCTCAAATCTCTCCCTCACTAGGCACTTGGCTCTACAAGAAGTCTCTCAAAGGTTCCTCAGGTGAAACAATGGTCAAGAGAGCTCTCAAGGACGAAGAGGGCAACTATAAATAGTCCCCACCTTCGAAACTAGCCATTTCTTACTTTTTCCACTTTCTGCGAAGGCACCGGACTAGTCCGGAGGTCATACCACCGGACTAAGGCAACTGGTCCGGAGCTCACAGAAATTCAAACATCAACGAAAAGCAGGCACCGTCGGACCACTCGCAATGGTCCGACGCTCTGGTCCGGAGCCAGGGTGCTCACTGGACTCACAAATCCAGCCGAGCAATGCACCACCGAACCACTCGCCTTGATCTGGTGCCCTGGTCCGACACAGAGGTCCGGAGCCGGGGTACTTACTGGATCCACCAACCTCTCTAACTCGAAGCGTCGGACTAGAGGACGGCCACACTGTTGGACTAGTCCGGAGCCTCCTCTGAGGCTCACTTCCACTGGCAGGGACCTCCGGACCACTCGTCTATGGTCCGGTGCTCCTTAGGACAGGTGGTCCGGAGCTCTTGCCTCTGAAACTTACCTAAGTCAGGGACCGTCGGACCACTCTCCTTGGTCCGACGCCTCCTAGGCAGACTGGTCCGGAGCCTCTTTCTCCCTCTGTTTTAAGTCTTTTCACTAAGTCTTCTCTAGGGGTTTTGCTCCTACCATCTCAAGGGCTATTAGCAGGGTCTCTAGGACTAGTTGTGACAAGTGTGCATACACCAACTTTCTCAAACTCTCCTAGGTCAAGCTAGTAACCTCATACCCCCCTTTATAGTACGGTCAAAGGAAAAACAAAGACCTAGTCTATACTTAGTGTCATTCTCAACCTTATGGCACTAAGAGCTAGCCTAGTCTTCAACTTGTATCTCCATCCTTTGAAACCGAAACGATTTCCATCTTGAGGGCATGAATACCATTAAGCCCATTCATCTAGCATCACTATTGACCTAACTCTAATGACTTTGCCTCTGCAAAACACACGTAAGTCATAGTGACATAGCATTGTCGTTAATCGTCTAAACACAAGGGATCATGATTCTTCAGGCTGGCCGCGCGTTGTATGGAGCGTCGCCTCCTCGTCGACGCCGCGCGGATCCTGTTGTGCGCGCGATCGATTACGTGCCAAATTTCCCACATTTCGTCTTTGCCATTTTTCCCCATCTCCACCGTCTCTGCCGCCCTTGTGTGCCATCGCCGAGAGCCACCCCTTCCATCTCCAGCCATGTCTAGCAGGATGGCATCGAAGAGGAAGGCCACGAAACCTTCGAAGAGCAAGGCGACGGCAGCAACGGCGACGGCGCCGGCGGTTGCGGCGTCGACGGGTGCAGTTGCGAGAAGATTTCTTCATGGCCTATTTGCGCTGGTCTCAGCAACGGCGCTGTGGCAACACTCATCGGAATCTGAATGTGCAGTCAATAGATAATTGAATCTGAATGTTCAATTTATAGAACAAACCACTAAATGTTCAGTCAATAGAAAAAAATCATTGAATATTCTATCGATGGCTGATGGAACCTGCTGTCTGATGGAACCTGCTATATGAATCTTAGTTTTTGAGTCTTAGTTGTCTGATGGTACTTGCTGTATGGAACCTGCTATGGTAATTTTCAGTATCATTGTTTCACCATGTCACATTTTCTCAGGTTCATGTGTGTCACTTGAATTTTTAGTCATGACACTTGATTTTTCAGTTACTTCCTGTGTGAATGTGCCCAACGTGTGACTTTTCATTTTCTCAGTTTCATGCGTGTCACTTGAATTTTCAGTTAGCTATCTGCATGTCTCCATGTGAAATTGTCCTCCTGTATGAACCTCTATCAAGAAGCAGGTCATGATCTTGTCGCTAATTAGGCATTAATGTTTAAATCATATTTGATTTATGGGGGAAGAAGATCGTATGTTATATTTGATGAGTTATGAAATATATTATATATTATATATATGATTTACTTTGATGGAATTATTTTGCAAAAATTAGCAACATAATGGTATATAGAAATGTTATTCATGATTGATCATGGCTACATGCAAGTATTAAACGATTTATAGACAGCTAAAGAGATGACATTTGTTTATGGGTTGTATGAGATGTCTATTTAGCTGTCTGTGTTGTAAATTCCAAGAACTTACAGACAGTAGTTGTCTCTTTGTTGTACATGCCCCGTACAACGGTCGTGGCAGCCGTCGTCTCGCAATGGAATTTTTGCAAAATCCCCCCATTTGCTGCAGTGAATGAAGAGAGAGAGAGAGGGAAGCCGTCGTGTGGGGATACGACGGCAAACGCTCGTGCTCCCAGGCGAAGACGACGGCTGGCCGCACATTGTATGGAGCGTCGCCTCCTCGTCGACGCCACGCGGATCCTGCTGTGCGCGCGATCGATTGCGCGCCAAATTTCCCACATTTCGTCTTTGCCATTTTTCCCCATCTCCACAGTCTCCGCCGCCCTTGCGTGCCATCATCGAGAGCCGCCCCTTCCATCTCCAGCCATGTCTAGCAGGATGGCATCGAAGAGGAAGGCCACGAAACCTTCGAAGAGCAAGGCGATGACAACAACGACGACGGCGTCGGCGGTTGCGGCGTCGATGGGTGCAGTTGCGAGTAGATTTCTTCGTGGAAGCGGCCCGACCCCGGACCTATTTGCGCTGGTCTCAGCAACGGCGCTGTGGCAACACTCATCGGAATCTGAATGTGCAGTCAATAGATAACTGAATCTGAATGTTCAGTCAATAGAACAAACCACTAAATCTTCCGTCAATAGAAAAAAATCATTGAATATTCTATCGATGGCTGATGGAACCTGCTATATGAATCTTAGTTTTTGAGTCATATTTGATTTATGGGGGAAGAAGATCGTATGTTATATTTGATGAGTTATGAAATACATTATATATTATATATATGATTTACTTTGATGGAATTATTTTGGAAAAATTAGCAACACAATGGTATATAGAAATGTTATTCATGATTGATCATGGCTACATGCAAGCATTAAACGATTTATAGACAGCTAAAGAGATGGCATCTGTCTATGGGTTGTATGAGCTGTCTATTTTAGCTGTCTGTGTTGTAAATTCCAAGAACTTACAGACAGCAGTTGTCTCTTTGTTGTACATGTCCTCAAGGAAATTAATAGTCATGGGCTCGATCGCGCATGCAGATTGATGACTACTGATTCGTTGGATAGATAAAAACAACGAAAGAAAGGAAGGAACATCAGATGATGGAAATCTGTCACACCCGGTTTTAAAGACAAAACCAGATATACACTATATGTGAGCCCAAGAAGTCAAATCTCACATATAGCCACAAATTAAGGTGATATCAAAAGACAAAACTTAAATAGATAACATATAAGGTCAAAGAATAACCTCAACACATCAAACAACGGAAAGACGACTCCAAACTTCAGACGAAGGCTCCAACTTCACAGGGACAACTGACTGGTTGATCACAATCCTAATCATTTAACTCTTGCAATCTGGTATGGTTGATAATGCAAGGGTGAGAACTTAAAGTACTCAGCAAGAATAACACAGGGTTATGAAGCTCAAGAGGCTGACAATGTCTTAATGCGGTTGCTTTTAAGTTTATCAAGTTTTACCAACAATTAACTTTAGTTATGCATGACCCAGTTGATATCTACATGATCATTAATGAAATAACCTCATATATCATATCTCCAAACTTACCATCATAAGTTGTTATAACAATAGGAGTAACTAACACTGTAAGTTTTTCGAGCCGCTCGTGACCGTGAGCACGGCTATCATGATAGTTTTACACTCTGCAGAGGTTACACACTTTACCCACAAGCCGTGTGGCCCTTTCGCCCGAGGTGATCAACCCCTTAATCCACTTCCAAGGAAGGTCGGCAGGGTACACTACGAAGTCTTTCAAAAGCCCTTTCTAGCATGTAGCGGACCCTACGGACCCAATGCAAAGGGGTATATGGGATACCCCGATGGTACCACCCGCAGCGGTCCCCACACAAGTTATACCCCATAACCAGCTCGGCAAAGATGTCTTTCACGAACCACAAGCATGCTAGTCCAAACCTCATACTTAACTAAAGCCAGAGCCATATAGCACTCATGGTTGCATTTAAGTCACAACTTTTGCCCTACAGTGTGGTCCTATTCCATGTTGCTATAAAAGCTAGTTTTAACCATCGTTGCATATATACATTAGTCAGGATTCAATTCAAGATTCATTATGTAAAGCATAGCAAAGTTACCCATATGCATGATAACCCATTGGTGAAAAGGATAACAAGCTATGATATAGATCTAGATAGGAATCAAATTCAGACACATGCAAGATGACTAGATGATTTATGGTGAATAGGTAACAAGGATGGTCCCATGTTAAACTTGCCTTAAACGCTTAAATCCTTTCTTCAACGGATTCTCAATCTTCTGATGACTTCTTGATCTCCACATAATCTCACCGATTGGACAGGATCATAAACACCACACAAGCATCTGAACAATCATGCAAAGCATACAATATATCTACTTTAGAATAATACACCAATCAATGAAAAAGGTTCAAAATAAATCTACGTATTGCTACGATCACACAAACGCGAGAGACACGCTAATCGGATCTATAACGGAAAAGAAGCGGCTACCGAAAGATTAGCTTTAAAAGAGAACTAGACTTCATTTATTTTATCTATATAAAAAATCATATATTGGATACTTCATAGAAATACCCAAATTATATTAAGTCACATTATATTTTCTTAGAAAAAAACAAGATTAAACTAATTATATTTTATTTAGGAAAATCCGATGTGAAAACCTTAATTGATTTTAATTGGAAAACCATTGATTATAGATTAATCAATTATCATTTTATTTGAAAGAAGGAAACATGTTTAATGCTGGTATTAACACATAGGTTATACCGCTACGAAACCAACGCAAGTTGAACGGGCTAAAACGGATCTAAGACGAGTTAGTTATGAATTAAAAAGGATTTTCTATACAAGATTAATTCATTAAAAAGGATGAATCTAAACTTTATTTTGCAAAAGTTATTAACATATATGAAATCTATACATCTGGATAAAGCATAAAATTATGGATCTAACGCAACTTGAACGGATCGAATTGGATCTAAAACGAAGATTTTATAAGCTTTTTAAACGAGTGACAAAGTTGTAATTAGATGAAACAGTTTTGGAATAAAATTAATTCAGAAAATTCGGATTAAACCGGATCGGGATGGACTGCGGGTTAATTAGCTAAAAGATCGGGGACTCTTTAGCAAAACCACCCGCGAAGGGGTAAGGGGATCTGGATCCTTCCGATCTAATTTGGACGACCCAGATTAGAAACAGAGAGAGGGGAGGAGCATCCCGCCGGAGCTGAGGGAGCTCTCGGCGGCGCCATGGACGAAGTGAGCCCGAGCTTGTCGGCGCAAAGGGTTTAGGGGCTCGGGTGCTCTATTCTAAGCGGGGAAAGGTTCGGAAGAATGAGAAGATCGAGGCGAACTCACCGGTGCTACTCGCAAGGTCCGGAGAGGAGCGAGGGCGGTTGGTGACGGGTTCCCGCGGTGGCGTCTCCTCTGCAAACGAAAACACGCTCGGATGAGCAACGATTGAGAAGAAAAAGGGAGGGAGAAGAGTTTCGGTGACTTCACGAGGTTGATGCGAAGCTCAGTGGGGGATCACGGTCTATAAAGCAGCGGAGGAGCAGCTCGGTGGCGGCTCGTCCTCGGCAGGATGCGTGCGGCTCTGCTGCAGCCGACGAGGTGCGACGATAGCAGATGGGGAAGGTAGGGCGGTGCTCGGCGTTATTTATAGCAGGGTCAAAGGTGGAGTCCAGGGCGAGTATGCGCGAGCTAGGCGGTTGCGGGTTCGACGTGCGAGCGAGCAGAGTCCGGTGCGGACTCGATTGAAGGTGGAAGAAGCGGCTGACGTGCGGGCCCGCGACGTCAGTGGCAGGAAGAGGAAAGACGGTGGCCACGCGGGCTTGCGGGGCGATCTGGGCCGAGGCCAAGGGCAGCTGGCCCAAGCGGGAGAAGAGGGAGAGGGGAACCGACTGGCTCTGGGCCGAGCAGAGGAACTGGGCAGGGAGGCCGAAACCAGAGAAAGGGAGGGAGAAAGAGAGAGTGAGCTTATCCATTTTTTTTCTTTTCTTTTTGATTTTCCAAAACATTTGCAAATTCCTTTTTGAGCTTTTGAACAAAACCAATCAACGCATAAATGAAATGCAGAGGCATGAGTGCACAAAAATGTTTCTAACCCTAGGATAATTTTAATATTTCAAAAAGATTTTATTTCACTATATTTTCATGAGCATAAAATTCAAAAATTAAATCAATTTCAATCTATTTCAAAAATTCAATTTTTCGGGTGTTACAAAATCAATCAATCATTGCATGCCTTTGAAACAAAATGGCACAAGAAAGGAAGTCGGAAGGCCTTTGAAACAAGCAACTGAAATTGGTCCAATCTATTAAGAGCAAGTATTATGGTTGGTTGTAAGAAGGCTAAATGCTGAGGTGAAGGAGAGAGGGGAGGAGAGAGAGGAGAGGTGGGTTGTAAGCTTACAACCAACCCAGACACAAGAACCAAAAAAAATTATGAGAGATGCAAGTGGGCCATATATCCATAGTAAAAAAACAAACTATTGTATGTGTGAGCTGAGAGAAGGCTGTAAGCAATCCTTACAACCAAGAGAGTTGGTTGTATTATTAACCTTGCTCTAAAGAGCACGCGGAGCTGGGCACCGAGGCTAACTATTGTCGCCTGTCTTCCGTGGCGGCGGGCCTGACGACGATGACCATCATAAAATGGGGGTGCTAGCTGTGTTGTCATGGTTGAAATAAGGAAACACTAATGCTATTGAGCGAGCGTTCGACGCGTGGAACAACAGCTCGCGGCCCGGCCCATCTCCACTATCCACCACGCCAGCCCCATGCCTCGGCCGCTCCGCCCCGCGCCCGCTCCACTCTCTCTCGCTCACTTTCTCTTTCTCTCCTGGACATGACGGCGGCGACGGTGGCGAGATCCTCCCGCCTCCTCCTCCCTTATCCCTCTTTTCCTCCTCCCCATGGCGGCGCAGATCCACGCGGAACCGGCGGCGGCGGCCACGGACCCCGTGGATTTTCGCACGGGGGGGCGGCGGCAGCGACGGTGGACACCATGCAGACCTGCTCCTCGTCCCCCCCCCTTTTGCCTTTCTTGCTTTTCTCCTCCATCTCCGGAAGGGGATGAGCTAGGGTTTCAGCGAAGGAGAGGGCGACGGTGGACTGGGGAGTTGACCTAACCATGGTTGTGCCGATTTTTAGCTAGATCCGGCGGGGTTGGCCATAAATCCGTCAGATCCGGCGGTGATATGGGTGAGGTAGGCCTCCTCTTTCACCCTCAATTCCATCTCTCCTCTCTCCAACTTCGGTGGCCTAGGGTTCCGGCGAGCATTTTCTCCTACCTGCTTTCATCTGCGTGGTTCAAAAGACATTCTTATTTTGTTTCAGTAGCAGATTCGATGATGTTTCAAGGAGTGTGCTTTGAATGTTTCTGGCAAATATACGTTTTTGTTTCTCTCTGGATATTTTTGGGGTTGTTTCATTGTGTTATTTTTGTGGGTTTCTGGAAGTCAGTATCAATGTTTCAAGTAGTAGGTAGACGATGTTTCTGTTTGCTTCTAGCAAATGTGATTTTTTGTTTCAGATTTGTGTTTGTTTTAATTGGTTTGTTATTGTTGTTTCTTTTACTCTCTTAGCCATGTGTTTGTTCAAGTGTTTCATACGCATGTTTCATGTGTTTTGAACTTGGTGTTTCAACTGTGTCAGTATGTATGTTACAAATGTTTCATTTGAATGTTTCAAATTTAGATCTGGTGTTATAGCTAGAGGTACAGACGCATGTTTCATGTGCTATTAGATATATGTTGCAAGTGTTGTTTCCTGATGTTTCAAAATTAGATCGGTTTATTTGTATTTCTATCAATGTTTTCTGTTTTTTTTTAATTTTCGTTTTTTTGTTTTGTTTCAGAGGCGGCACGACGGCCATGTGGGGCGGCGACGGCGAGGAGCAGGGCCGCGCGGAGGGGGTGGGGTGTCGCGGTGGGGAGAGGCCGCGTGTATCCGTGCGCGTGTGTCGGGGTGGGTGGGTGGGTGTGTGTGTGGCCGGGCCGCGCGCGCGGAGGGGGTGGGGGGTGTCGCGGTCGGCGGGTGTCCCCGTGCGGTGTTGGAAGGGGTGCTGGGCCTCTCGAACGTCCGTTCTATTCGTTCGGCAGCACATCCCATAAGGAAACTCTAGTTGGTTTGCATCTTCCACTTCCGCGCCCTGCGCTGCGTCCTGGACCTGTGACAAACCACGCTGGCATTTGAGCTGGTTGGGCCTTTTTGGGCCTCTCTGGAACCCTAGCTGAGAGGGTTTGGGCTATGCTCGGATGCTGCAACCAGGCTTGTTTTTTTTTGAAAGTGTACCTGTATTAATTAATAGAAAAACATGTCCAAATACAAGTACATCGAAAAAAGATACGTAGGACAACTGTCCAACCTATATTCTACGAGAAAGTAAACCTGCAAACGCTGCCGACGAAGACCGCCGACACCAGCCGACGCCGCAAAACCTGAATCGCCAGAAGCCGGAGGAAACCACCGGCGTTGAGGTGGATTGCAGCAGACGCTCGATCTCGCGGAAGCGAAGAAGTCTTTGAGCGCCCATCCGTCAGGATCACAATCCAGATTGAAACGACGAGAGCGGTGCTGACGATGACATCCATCGTCGCGGTGAAGTCAAGCTCGCTCAAACCCGATCCGTGCCGCCGGTAGATCACGTTCGATCCACCGCACTCCGTCTTGCCGCCATGCCCTCAGCCGCCACCGTATCCTTGACCTTAAACGCGGCACGAGCACCGCCGCTCCGCCGTGACGACGAAGCAACAGCCGCCGCAAACTCCTACACCACCTCACAGGCCTCTCATCGTCACCGGAGTAGACGACGACGGGTGAACGAAGACCGGAAGGACTTTATTCCACCATGGCAGCGTCGCCACCTCACCAAGCTCGCGCCGCCGAAAAACCTAACCCTAAAAAAAGGACTCAGGAGAAAAACTTATTGAAAACCAAAAGATCCCCACTCCCTTCAACCCCCGACGAGATGCCGGAGGAGAATGGGAGGGGGCCAGCGGCGACGGCACAGGGCTGCGGGCGGGCGGCGGCCGTCCGTGTGGGGTTCTGTTCTAATGTGCGGTACTATTGCTAGTACGAAGAAATTGTCTGGTGGCTTTCCCTCAACGGAACTCAACCAGGCTTGTTTGTTTGCCTTCCCTACGGAATTTGTTTCCGGAAGGCAGCCTGTGTTTCTCCAGGGCTTGGCTGGCGCTGCGCACTAAAGTCCAGTTGGTTTGCGGCCCACTTTGAGTTGAAGCAAACAAACCGAAACTGTATCTAAAGGCCAGGCCCAATTCACATACTAATAAGGAAACAGACATGCCTCCATGCACTTGAAGAAGGAAAGCAGACTACGGTTGCCCTGTTGGGCCAAAGACAGGGCCGAGGCCCTCGGCCAGGATGCCAAACATGTCCATTTTCTGACGGAACCAAATGCTCCATCAGCTAGCCATGTGTTGTACGTATGTGCACTTTAGTCTGTATATCTAGGCATCTTGACTAGCCACTGAAGCCAAGCCTGGGCAACATTGACCTGCTTCCACAAAGTCATCATTCTTTAGTTGCTTGTTGGTTGCCTGCGTTGTCTAAGCTTGTTTGGCAAACGGTGTGTTTGGTTGGTCGGTCGGTCGGTTTTTTTTTTTTTTTTTTTGAGACATTGGGCCGAGAACAGGTCTCGTGAGAATGCTCAACCGCGCCATCTTCGGCAAACGCTGTTGTTTTCAAGTGTTTACACAGTAATAAGAGTTTTTATTAAAGAGTGTGTTTTAGCATCTGCTGAAAGATGAACCAAAATTCGTAGGGAGTGTTATCTGTTCCCTCCGTGGCCCAGTAGTGTCGCAGTCTCATTAGTTTTCCTGCTTCATCCAACCAAACAAGTAGCGGACCGGTATCTCTTCTACCGTAACAGTTGCGCTGGTTACCATTTCCATTCACGTTGCATTTCCCTTGCACCCAACCAAACATCACCTAATAGTCATGTCATCTCACTAACTTTTAAACTCTTAATGCAACCAATCTTAATAAGAATGGAGATATGAGAACAAACGATCCACATCATTTTTTTCATTAACTATCCATATCATCTCTGACTAATAGCCATGTCATCTGGCTAACTTCCAATCTCTTAATGCACCCAAAATTTTGACAAGGGATCGGACATAAGAACGTACAAGCAAATAATTCATAACTCGTATACGCAACAATTTAATTTAATTTTTAATACTAGAGTACTTTTTAATACTAGAGTACGTATATCGCAGCAACAATTAACGTGCGGCAGGATATAATATATATATATATATATATATATATATATATATATATATATATATATATATATATTATATATATATATATAGGCGCGGCTATAAATTCATTCCAAGCGCGCTGATGCACAAAACCAAGCAAAGCAAACAACGGCAAGCGATCGATAGGCGATATAGCTAGCTACTCGTAACGCAAGTGTGTACGATTATATTCGCCGAGCGCGGCCTGCCGCAGGTACACTCGATCGCTGGTGGCTACTCTTCAGTCTTCACTTCACATGCAGTCGTCGTCCTCGCTCCTTGCATTAAGCCCGGTTCGACACCAGCCATTTTTTAACATATTTTTTAACGTATGTAAGCTTTGCATGTATTATTATTAATTAATAATGTCTTGTCTACTACGTACCTGCTCCTGCGCGTCCTGAAGAATTTGTGCAAACCCAATTCACCGTGCCACCCTAAATACATATGTTTTGGGTTTCCGTATCGTAATTTTGACTAGATTTATATAAAATATATGCAACATTTGTGTCTCTAAATAAATTTATTAAAAAAACTAGATAAAAAGATCTATTTAATGATATCAATTGTACGTGTATTATAAATATTAATAATTTTTTTATATAAAATTAATTTAAGTTATTTCTTGAGAAGTGAGAAAAACAGTTATTTAGAGACGGAGAGAGTGAGTACATTGTGGCATGTCTAATTAACACGATCCAACAACCATGTTAAATCATGGGCCGCATCGATCAATCACATCACATGCATTTGATTGTTTTGTTTATACACGTGACAGAATATCAAAGGAGGAGGTATGTACCGAAGTTGCCGTACGTACGGGGATGGATTTATTTTCATTTTTTTTTCATTCATCTATGCAGCCTCGCTCTTGATTGATTGCCACGCGGATCACGCGTCCACACTCCGATCTTGATCGCCACGCGACTCACGCGCCCATTATTTGCATGCAATTAATCCACCCCATACCTCCTCCTAACTCCTGTTGGTTGGGGCTGTCATTTTCCTTTCCAACTGATTATTAATTCTATCTTGCGTTTCATTTGAAAATTTTGCTTGTTTGTTTTTTTCCCTTTAAATAAATTTTGCTTCTTTTCTTTAGTGCACAGATTCGTCCCAGACCTGCCGACGCACGACGTACCTACGCCTATAAATAGAGACGACACTCGAAGCTGAAGCACCAAACCAAGCAAGAGCAACACAAACAACCGCCAAGCTAGCTCCTCACCTCAGGCTGTAGTAGCTATGGCATCCTCTGGAAATGGAAGCACCATCGTCGGCAACGGCATTGCCAAGAGGTGGCGGGAGCTCCACGGCGAGAACTCATGGAAGGGTCTCCTGGACCCACTAGACATGGACCTCCGCAAGAGAGCGCGTGGTACCGTGCAGAACCTCGAGTGGCTCAACGACTTCACCTTCACGCCCGTCCCCGCCGCGCCGGTCCTCGGCGGCGGCTCCGGCGGCATCACCAGCCCGTTGGCGATGGTGCACATGGGATTTTTGTCGGTGTACACGTCCAGCCATGCCGGGTCCAAGTTCAACAAGATGAGTGCTAGAGACCACATGAGTGTTGGATAGCAGCTAGACAGCTTTTCGAACATTATAAGTGTTGAGATCGTTTTCAAATCAGTGTAATCCTTAGTAGCTTCTGCCGGGCTGGCGAAGGTCACTTGTAACATAAACTCTGTCTTCTCCTCTTAATACAAATGATACGCACTCTTGTGTATTCGAGAAAAAAGAGAAGGTGAGGAGACTAGTGGAGCTTTACAAGGACGAGGAGATTAGCATCACCGTCACCGGACACAGCCTCGGCGACGCCATCTTCATCCTCAACGCCGTCGACATCGTCAGCCACGGCCTCAACTCATCGTGTCCAGTGACGGCAATTGTGTTCGCGTGCCCGCACGTCGGCGACCGATTCTTCAGGGCGGCGTTTCGGTCGTTCAAGGACCTCAAGGCACTCCACGTGAAGAACGCCGGCGACGTCGTGCCCATGCACCCGCTGCTGGCTTACGTGGACGTGGCCGGGACCACGCTGCCCATCGACACTGGCAGGTCGCCGTATCTCAGGTGGCCTGGCACGGCGCAGACGCTGCATAACCTCGAGTGCTACCTCCATGGCGTTGCCGGCGAGCAGGGTAGCGCCGGTGGCCGGTGGGTTTAAGCTGGAGGTGGAGCGTGACATGGCGCTCGTGAACAAGCGCGTCGACGCGCTCAAGGATGAGTTCCTCGTGCCAGCGGAGTGGTGGGCCCTCAAGAATAAGGGCATGGTGAAGGATGAGGACGATGGCAAGTTGAAGCTCAACGACTTCCAGCAAATCTAATTTATGAGCCCTGCTGCTGAAGTGCTGATGCATGCGCATGCATGCAATGCTTGCTTATTTATTAGCATCCATCACTAGTACAGAACCGGTTTTTAACCCCGGTCTCTAAGGGCCTTTAACCCTGGTGTCTGAACCGGGGTTAAGAATTCGGGACTAAATGTCCCCCCTTTAGCCCCGGTTCAGAGAACCGCGGCTAAAGTCTGACCTCCAACCGGGGCTAAAGGGGTAAAGGGTGCGCCAGGTGGTGCAGGCGGGTCACGCGTGGCAGCACCCTTTAGCCCCGGTTGGTATTACCAACAGGGGCTAAAGACTCTTTTTTTCTAATTTTGGTATTTCTTATTTTAGTTTTCCAATTAGATTAGGTATTCAAATGTGTGTATTCTTCGCTTCTAATACATGTATTCGCTGCTAATACATGTATTCACACACTTATAAGTTAGTTTCAAACATTAAACACAAATAAACTATGAAACTCTATAAGTATAATATATATATTCACATAAAATTTACATCATTATCCATTGTTACTTGACTTAAGACATAAACGCTCTCGCCACTTAAATATCATACAAATGTTCGTCTTGATTTGGCTTGAGTGGTTCGGCCCGGTTGTAATAGTACTCGCCTTTAGGGTCGACCACTTTGGCAAGAAAAAATCCAGCAAAGCTCTCTTGAATTCCTTTGATGCGGTCTTCTTGCAACACTTGTTGCTGCAACCATAGCGTCTTCAATTTGCATTATAAAGAAACAAGTGTTAATATACATAAGATTTAGTTAATAGCAACAAATAAATAAAATAGATGTATTATATATACATATCACATACTCTTAGTTTCTCTGTAAGATCTCTTCTTGCATACACCGTGAGGTACTCGCAAACGTAGTATCCACACAGATTGTTGCCTTGTGGCTGCCTTAGAATCCACTATAAGATATGAAAAGATTACTATCGTCATCATACGCATATGTTAAAGCATGATAAGGTAACAGATTATGAGAGCTAGTAGAACTTACATTTTGCAGATGAGGACCCTGTAGTGCCACATTCAGTTCCGGACGGTGTTTCGGGACGAACCAAGCTCAAACCCTGCTCAATAATTGGATCATTAGTTAATTAACTCTTGCAGTGTAGTTAAATAGCAGTAATCCATATTTAAAGATCAAAGTTACCCCTTGATAATGTCTAACATATTTTGGTAATCTCCCACTGATTTTCTCAATGAGTCAAAGATTATCAATTGACTTCTTCTCATATCGAAGACTATGAGTATCCAGTGGAAACTGCATTTGTTTATAGAGTCAGCATATATATCTTTATGCTGAATTGAGTAATAAGTAAGACAAATTGTGCAAACGATAACAACACTCACCCAAAGTTGTATGGGAAGAGTATATATTCTCTGGTCTTTTGGTTGACCAAGAACCTCCAAAGATTCCTCTGCGTTTGAGGTATCCATTGATCGCGGAGAGTGTTTGGATCCGAGAATATGATTGATGGATCAATGAAACCAATCTCCGTGTCTCCCTTACGTTTGAGCAATAACATTAAGAATCTGCATATATATGTTTGAGGATAGTTAGTTACTATACATATACATATGTTATAGTACGATTACTAAAATAAATGATAATCACTTACAGACAGTAGCAGCTCATCATAGATTTGTCTAGAGCGTCCATATGGCATAGTTGGTGGAGCTCACTATACGGAACAAATGTAAGGTCATCGCCCCAGAAGTAATGTTCTTGTCTAATTCTGACGCAGATGCAGTCGTCATCTGGGTTATTGGTACATGCCTCCATGTACCACGAGTTTAACCTGCGCATTTGCGTACCAAGATCCCCGAGGGCCGATGGGTTGTACAGACTTCTGCCACGTACATAACTTCTCTTAAACTCATCGACTACAGTGGCATTTGCGACTAGTGCATTTCCGTAAAATTGAGTCGCGGTTAACTTAGCTTCTTTCAAGAAATCTTCCAATCCATCATAATTGACCCTGGGGCCACTGTAGTTTTCTAGCACGCTCATGTTTGAACCATATTCATACCCAACAACTAGCGGGGGCACTGATTGCTTCGATTGTTCCCCGAGCTGTGGGACACCCTTCCCTGTTGTTTTCCTCTCGGTAATTGCCTTTTCGAGAGTGCGGTCATAGTCCGATATTGGAGATCTCTTCTGAGCATCACGTAGCTTTCTCTTCTTTTCTTCCAACTCTTGCCTTAGAGCTGATTGATGTAAGTAGAATGACTTTTTAGCTTCTTTCTTTGCTTTAGCGTCGTCTTTAAATTTCTTGAATTGTGCGGCAATATCGGCCTTTATTGAAGCCGATATTTCTTATTTAGTCCTCTCATACGGAAGTTTCTGAGGAATCTTCTTAACAATAACTTTCCTTGTATCTTGCTGCTTTGCTTTTGGTTGGGCGGCCGTCACATTTGCTTTTGTGGCGGTCCTCTTCTTTGGTGATGGGGCGGCAGGTGTCGGTGTTGGAGAACGTCGTGGAGGTTCTGGGGCCGGTTTCGGCGATGGAGACCGCCTTGGAGGTTCTGGGGCCGGTTTCGATGATGGAGACCACCTTGGAGGTTCTGGGGCCAGTTTCGGCGATGGAGACCGCCTTGGAGGTTCTGAAGAGGAAGTCGTGTCGTGCATTTGACCATTATCATCCCTCGCAACACTATGACCAACAGGTGATGAATGCTGACTTAGGTCTCTGGGTGAGGTCCTACAACGAAAACAACGAGTGTGAATAAAGTATCTCTATTTAAGCCCCAATACAAAGTTAGTGAAAAATAGATAGGTATGATTCACTTTCATTCGCACCTAGGATGAGGAGGAGGCGGCGATGGTACAATAGGAGGTGATGCCCTAGGAATAATGATATAGCGTTTGCGCCAACAAATAAATGTCTTCTCCGCTTGTCCTAAAGTCGTCTCCCCATCACCTCCTTCAATGTCAAGGTTAACATCACGATGACCTTTTTCAACTCTATCCACCGAGACGCGAGCATATCCAGCTGGTATTTTGGACCCATGGCATACTGGTGCCTTCGTAGGGTCGATTGGAGATACAATACCGGTATCCACCATGATTGTGGTAGCCCCCTCTGGAATGTGTAGCTCACATGGTGTATTCGGTTTTGTGATGTCATCCATGGGGAAGCGTAGCTTTGCGTCATCACCAGGTTGAGGCACTTTCGTGGAAGCACAACTATTTTTCAACTGAGCTAATGGGCTGATGTTGACTTGCGGTACTGATCTAGTACTTTGCATTCGGCTCATTGCTAACTCCACTTGCCTTTTGATTTCCTCGCTCATTCTCGCTTCAAGATTTTCTTCTCGCGCTTTTGCTTGAATAGCTGCTTCGCGTGCTTCACTAAGCATTTGCAACATGCTAAGTTTTATAGCTTCCTCCTCGTTCTTCTTTCTCTGGCGGCTTCTATATGTATCTTTGTCTTGAGGGAAGGCATGCTTTCCATGGCACCGCGCCATAACCTCTCGTTCGCCCACCGTGTTCCGCAGTCCCCAGGGCATATGTCAGCTCATCCTTATCTCTATCTGGTGACCATAGTCCTTTTTCCCTCATAGATTGAGCATAAACTAGTTTCCTTGTTGCTTCTGTGAGTCCTTCGGTATACGTTAATCTCCCGGTCTGAGGGTCAAGGCCTCTCCCGTGACCAAAAAACCACCACTTACCGCGGTCACCCCAGTTACCTGATTCTAGTTGGAGTCCCCTAGCTTCAAGGTCCTCTTCTTCTTTTTCCCACTTAGGAATGACAGTAAGGTAGCCACCTAATCCCAAGTGATGGTGGTATTGCTTTTTCTCGGGCATTCTGTTGGTTTTGTATCGCTCGTGTTGCGCTCTCTTCGGATGTCTTGTAAGCTAAAAAGTTATCCCAAAACGGTTTCAACTTGACGTAGGCCTTATTGCTGAAATCTGGAGTCAGGTTCTTCTTGATAAAATCAGTATGCAATTTCTTCTTCCAGGCCTGGAAATATGTTGCCATCTTCTTCATAGAAAAGTCCCTAACTCTCCCCTTCAAAGATTCATCTTCAGTATCGAGCGAGAAATGTTGAAGGACTTCTTGCCAAATTAGTTCCTTGTCACGATCAGAGACAAAACTAATTTCAGGATGTCCTGTCCTTTGCCGCCATTCACGAGCATTGATCGGAAGCCTATCCCTTACAAGGTAACCACAGTGGTTATAAAATCTATGTGCATTTTGTCCAAGTACTGCCCATGTTTCCTCATCGAATGCCGTGATAATGTACCGACCCTCCAATGGCTTCTTCGGGCCTCGTACATTTTTACTCTTCCCCGTAGCTGTCGTTGATGCAGACGACTATGTATGTAGACACACAAAACTTAGTGTAATTATTTTGATTTTCATGTATACACAAGAGATTATATTGTAGACATATATATACCTCGACAACATTGTCTTGCGCGATATTTTCTTGCTGAACATCTTGCGCAAAGTACTGACTTCCATCATCTACTTGATTGGTGTCGTCGTCTACTTGATTAGTGCCATCTACTACTTGATCAATGCCATCTACTACTTGATCAGTGCCATCGTTGATCATTGAAATCAAGAAAGCCTCCATTTCATTCGGGTCGTCCATTTCTGCAACTATATATAGTAAAAGGGTTTAGGCACTTGAGTTAGGCACACTTGGGGGTACACACTTAGGATGTATATCTATAGGGTAGACACCTAGGGTTTAGGCCGGTAGACACTTATGGTTTAGTCACTTAGAGTAGGCACGCTAGGGGTAGACACTTAGGGTTTAGACACTTAGCTAGAGTTAGACACTTAGTGTGTGTGTGTGTAAACCCTAATGGAAAGGTGTAATAATTAATTTCCTAAATAATAGAAAGGTGCTAATAAAGGTGTAATAATTAGGGTTTAGGCACTTAGCTAGAGTTAGGCACTTAGGGGTTTAGGGTAGACACTAAGTAGTGTGTGTGTGTAATAAAAGTGTTTAGGGTAGACACTTAGGATATATATCTATAGGGTCAATATTTCTCTAGAGTAGACACTTAGGGTAGACACTTAGTCTTAGAGTAACCAAAAGGGTAGACATCACTTAGGGTTTAGGGTAGGGTAGACACTTAGGATGTATATCTATAGGGTTTAGACACTTAGGGGTTTAGGGTAGACACTAAGTAGTGTGTGTGTGTAATAAAAGTGTTTAGGGTTTAGGGTAGACACTTAGGATGTATATTTATAGGGTTTAGACACTTAGGGTTTAGGGTAGAAATATATACATGTTTACTAGCACTTAGAGTTGGGCACTAGGGGTAGACACTAAAATATATTACTAACATAAAACCATTTCCTAAATCAATTTCTAACAATTGAAGGTATTATAATACTTACAATAATGGAAGGTCAATATTTATAAAACTAAATCTATTTACAATATTTCTAACAATAATTTCCTAAAACTAAAATATATTACTAAAACTAAATCCATTTACATGTTTACTAGCAATAATGGAAGGTCAATATTTCTCTAACAAATTCATCTATCAAATCATATATATACATGTTTACTAGCAATAATGGAAGGTCACAATATTTCTCGAACAAATCCATATCTAACAATTCACCTTTTCCTCTTCTTCTTCTTCTTCTTCTTCTTCTTCTTCTTCTTCTTCTTCTTCTCCTCCCCGCCTAGAAAAACATGTATAAAATGTTAGTGTGTGTGAAAACAAGCAACTAATAACATATATATAGTTATAAATTTTCCTTTTTTTCTAACAAATGCATTTAGAAATTTCCTTTTTCTTTATCTTTTTCCTTTTCATTTGAGAAATCCATTAAACTAGAAAATCATTTAACCTTTATCCTTTATCCTTTTCCTTTATCTTTTTTCCTCTCCTTTTCTTCTTCCTTTCCTTTTTCCCTTCTCTTTTTCTTGGTCTCACAACGGCGGCCGACCGATCAAATGCAGGGGCCGACCAAATGCAGGGGCCGACCAAATGATGAGAGAGCGCAGGGACGGGGCGGCCGGAGAGCACGCGCGAGAGCGCGCGGTCCCGCAGCGGCGGCGGTCGTCGCGGCGTTGGTCGTCGCGGGCGGTGGCGGTCGGGGTGGCCGGGAGCGCGGCGCGCGACCAGGCGGCCGGGATCCGACGAGCCAAGACGGGGCGAGGAGAGCGGTGGGATCCGGCGAGCCAAGAGGCGGTGAGGAGCCGAGGCGCCAAGAGGCGAGGCGGCGGCGATGATAGAGATCAAGCTCTCGGCGGCAAGGAGACGGATCGAGGTGGCGGTCGGCGCTGGCGCAGAGGTTGGCGGCGGCGGCGATGGAGGCGATCTCGGATCTCGACGACGTCTCGCTCGTGGTTGAAGGAAGAACAGTGAGCTATGAGGGAGGAACAGAGGGAGCCGAGCTTATATAGGAAGGGACCTTTAGCCCCGGTTGGTAATACCAATCGGTGCTAAAAGACCTTTAGCCGCGGTTGGTAATACCAACCGGGGCTAAAGCCATGTTTAGGCGCCAAACCAAATTTACTTTCCAGATTTCAGGGTTTTGGTATTGTATATAGTTTTTATCTTTATAAATTGCTCTAGCTCTTGTTAAAATGAGTATAAATACAATACATGCCACAATTTTTTTAAAATAACCATTAAATCTCCTTTTGCTTTATTATACACTAGAAAAATGTATAACATAAAATCTTTTACCTTTTTTATAATATCAAATATAAATGTAACTAACCATTAGAATTTGGTTAATGTAAAAGTATATTGTTCAATTAAAAAAATGCTTAGTTACCAACAGGAAATTAGTTTATGCATTATTTTAACGTTAAACTATTTGTGTTTCACCATTCATTGTCCTATTATGCGACAAATAAGTGTACCCTTAAATAGAAAATTGTTAATAAGACACTAAATGACCATATATGAATACAAAGGTTTTATAACTCATCAAGATCATATCATTCATTTTAGAACTAAACTTTTTCACTGACAAATGTAGATCTTCATTAGTCACTAAATGACTACAAAATGATAAATGTAGATCTTCATTAGTCACTAAATGACTACAAAATGACCAATACACATGTCACTTGATCGACATGACTGCTAAGCTAGCTACATCAAGCGGGCACAATACAATCTTCTTCTTGACATATGTCCCTTGGTCATGATCATGCTGTAACCATGGATTGTCCTCGGCATTTAGAAGGATGCTTGGGTCTTTGGTCAGACTGAATGGCGCAATTCGGTCATCCCTTTCGTAAAGTTCTGACATATCTGAGTTGTTCTCAATTCCCAAAATGTTTCTTTTCCCTGAAAGAACTATGTGACGCTTGAGCTTATTGATGCTTGATTTGTCAGCGTTTTTTTCTTTCTTTGGTTTTGTAGACATGTCTTTTACATAGAATACTTGATTCACATCAGCAGCCAGGACGAATGGTTCATCTTTGTACCCAATAGTGTCGAGTTCCACTATTGTCATCCCATAATCCTTGTCAATTGTTACCTCGGCTCCGGTCATCTTCACCCATTGACACTTAAACAAAGGGACTTTAAAATTAGGTGCATAGTATAGTTCCCAAATCTCAACTATGCGGCCATAATATGTTTGTCTTTCTCCATTTGGGTCAATGACATCTACGCGGACACCATTGTTCTGGTTGGTGCTCCTTTTATCTTGGTCTACCGTGTAAAATATATTTCCATTTATCTCGTAGGCTTTGTACGTGAGGATGTGCCATGATGGTTGTCTAGCCAACAAATACAGTTGGTCATCAATACTGTCATCACCATTAAATTTTTTCGCAACCAATCGCCGAAAGTTTTCATGTGTTCACGCATAATCCAAGCTTCATTCTTCCTTGAAAACTACGATCGTAGGAACTTCTTGTGTACCTCGACATACGGCTCCACCACGGAGAAGTTTTTAAGAACTGTGTAGTGTGCTTTGTTGAAATAATCATCCCCCACCTTCTTCCCTAGTGTTCCTTTCCCAACAAGTGTGAGTGAATAGTCCTTGAGCTAGAATATTCCTTCAAATTCTTACACAAGGTGGATGGACAACACATGAAACTACCATCCCGCTTGTTTGTCTCAACCGCTCTTAAGAAATCATGCACGTCATCAATGAACTCTCTGGAGCGGCGATCTACATTGCACATCCAATCGCGTGCCATCGTCTGCATTATATGACCCAAAACATAATTAAATTTTTCATTTTGGTCAAAAACTGAAATTATAAAATACCAAACGAAAGGTCGTTTGTATTAAAATAACATAATCGAGATAGAATACCATCATGTGTCATTTCCGCGTCATACAAATACTAATGTATGCTCTATGAAAGCCTCTACATAGCGTATGCTAAGACCACTAGCACTATACACAGAAAACCTAAAATGTACTTCAGTAGCATAATGATCTCCCGACCAATTCCAACTAAAGCAGACAAATCATTATTCGTCTGCTCAGCATCGACAGACTTTTTGAGCTGGCTCACTGCCTCATCAGCCTTCGTAGCCTTCGCGACGTGTGTAACATACTCTTCCTCCCAGTACCAGCCGCGGCATCCAGTGCCATCCCACTGAAAATAGAAATAAAAATTCAACACTTTAATCAAAATTATCAGGAAATATAGGTACAAATTAACCATAACCATCAAATATGACAAAATATACAACTCACATTGCGATCTGGACACTTATAGAAGATCCGACTGTTGTTGGGACCCGGCTTCCCCACTTGGTACTCTTTCACAGTCTTTTGCATACACTTGCCACATGTAATGAGAGGGAGGTCTGACCTTAGTCGCTTTGGAACCCGATCAGAGGCCGAGTGTCCCGAAGCAGTTGTCATCTACTCTCTATACTCATTTTTCAAACTAGATATTATAAATTCCTTATATTCTAAACAAAGAAAATAAAACAACTAAAATTTACATTTCTCTAAAATCATCAAATGTGCCATGTATACAACTAAAGTATTCTATGTAGCTACCTTATTCATCTAAATATATAATTATTTTTAGCTCAAGTGGCATATATATAAATCAAGAACAATCCACCATAAATTCATCATTTAATAATATCCTAAGAATCTATATTTCTCAAACTAAGCTAAACTAATCTTAAAATGTGGAACATATAATACCCTAGAAATGAAAGGTGTATACTTAGAATACTAGTTTTAGTTGCCTTGTTCAAACTATTCAAACAATGTCAAGTGAATGAAAGCTTAAAATACTAAAAAAGAGTAATAATCATAAAGAAAAATCACATATAGACCAGCTCTATGGAGGCATAGAAGTGAGAGGTTGAAGATAGTAACCTTTCAACGAGTCGATGGACGCGTAGAAGTGATCAAATGAAGCAATGGCCGAAGAGGAGATGAAGAACAAACCAGAACAAGGAGGAAAAAATGAGCTCTCAGGCATGGGCATGGGAGGAAAGGAGTTCAAATAGGGGGACCTTTAGTCCCGGTCCATAGAACCAGCCGGGACTAAAGACCTAAAAATAGCCCCGGTTTATGCCACAAACCGGGGGATAAAGGTGGACCTTTAAGTCCGGTTGGTAACACCAACCGGGACTAAAAGTCCCCCCTGACAATGTCTGGCCAACGAACCGTTGGACTAAAGGTCCATTTAGCTCCAGACGCAATTTTCACCGGGGCTAAAGCCGATTTTGGAAATCAGCCAAAGGTGGATTCTATAGTAGTGCATGCATATTATACTGTACTAGAGAAATAATAACGCCGTTTAACCGGCCGTCATGTGCTATTAATAATGTACTACTTCAAAGTACTGCTTGAATAAATTTTCATGCCAATTATATTACCAACCAATGATCGAATTCCAACTGTTACTAAGTACACATACTCCGTACTCCTATATGTTTGAACAAATTTTCATGCCAATTGCCAACGATCGAATTCCAACTGTTATTATACACTTATATATGCTTCAATAAATTTTCATGCCAATTGGCAATGATCGAATTCTTCAAGCCCTGTTTAGATCCCACTCGATGAATGTTTGGACACATGTATGTAGTATTAAATGTAATTAAAAACAACTAATTATACGGTTTACATGTATTTTGTGAGATGAATTTTTTAAACTTAATTAGTTCATGATTAGATACTAACTACTACAATAACACATGTGCTACTGATAGATTAATTAGAATTAATAAATTCGTCTCGTGATTTATAGACGGATTCTGTAATTTACTTTTTTTATTAATATTCGAATACCCCATGTGACATCCGATGTGATACTCAAAACTTTTATTCGCTAGGATGTAAACACCCACAAAGTAGACGTTTATGCTTGAATAAATTTTCATTTGTTACCGACACTCGGTTATTGAAACATGCAGAAACACATGAAAACTAGTATAGAAAAAAAATCATGTGTTGGACATACTTAGAGTTCATGCTTATCACAAAAAAAAGAAAAAAACGTTCATACATCACAATTAGTTGAGTAAATAACAAAGAGTATTAAAATTTAATAATTAGAAACAAACTTGCGTGCTCAATTAATAAAGGAAACATGTGTCTAATAAAAAACAACCTAATTAGTATAAACAATTAGAATCCTAATCGGTATGGTTCATGCAGCCTTAATCAAATTTATGCTATGTCGGTACGCATGAGTACACATGACCCATGCTTTGAGAAGTCTAAGAAAAAACAGTCACACTTATCAATATAGATTCTTAAACAATAATAAGTGTGCATGTTGCAAGCTTAGTCAATGTCTTATGAACTCTAATTTATATATGGATAGTGTTATCCTAATCAGTATGGATGTTGCGCCCTTAATTAATATGCCTTGCACCCTATATGAACCCAATCAATATAGAATGATTAGTATAAATGATGTGACCTAACCAATATATTAACTAACTACTAACCATTAATTATGCATGTTGTGATCGTAATCAAGAAGCAACCAAACATGAACTCCTACATTACAAAACTAACTGTCAACTTAGGGGTGGGTCACAAATTATAAAAAACAACCACGCAACAACAATAAAACAATGTAACCAAAAATGATGTCATGAATGTAATTAAAGTAACAAAAACATAGACTATTACTATAAAAAGACACATATGTTACGAATTGATGGAGGGGAAATTTCAAAAAATTGCTAGAAAAAAACATGGTACTCAATACTCATTAAGCAACTTTTTTCAGCAACTTTTTGAACTTTGACCTAGAAAAAAAACACTAGAACTTATTATATCAAATTAGTATCATTAGATATTTAGATTCACCATTGAATATATTTTCACATGGTACTCATTGTATTGTATGTCTTAGATGTTGTTATATATTTTTAGGAAAAAGTCCATATTACTCTGTTCAAGTTTGGCATATGTCTAAATACCTCCTAAACTAACATTTGGTTTAATTTACTCCCTCCAACTATTAAGTTGCTCCATACAACACCTTAAAGAGAATTTTCTTTTTGTTTCTCTATGTGCAAATTATATTTTAGTTTCAAATTTTGTGAGGTGATAGACGACATTGTATTTTTTTAAGAAAAATGCACTGTAATTTTTTTATCATTATGTTTTATAACAATATGGTATCTTTATTGTTAATTTGTTATTAAATTTCCTAACCTATCAAAATAGTGGCCAAAAGTTAAGATATATTTTTTCTAACAAAAATTACAATGTTCTCTATCATATCAAAAAAGTTCATATTAAGACTCAACTGATACATGAAAACAAAAAAAATCAAATCATATTAAGGGGTAAACTAGACCAATTGAAATAGTTGGAGGGAGTAAATTGAACCAAATATAAGTTCAGCGGGTAATATGGACATATGCCAAACTTGAGGTGAGTAATTTTAACTTTTTCCTTTTTTTATTTTATAAAGTTAGTCAAAATTGAAAAAAAAAATGACTAACACAGATTCTATGAATTGATTTATCGAGGGACAGAAGAAGAAGTACGTATTGTCTCGGTACCCAACGTCTTTGATGTGCACTAGTACAAGATAAAAGATTTTGTAGACTATTGAAATACTCCCTCTATCCAAAAATAAAACTATCAGTATTCGTGCCATAAGTTTAATTTGATATATAAAAAATATGTATAAAAAACTAGATTCAAAGATTTTTCCACTAATACTAATTATATATTATTAATATTAATATGTTTTTAATATAGTTAAAGTTATTTCTCAGAAAACGAAAACAACCCAGAAAAAGGAAGTAAGCCCTTGGATCACCTCGGTTTAACGTCATCTATCTATCCGTCGAAATCCAAGCGTCAGCCAGCACAGGAACAGGCGGCGCGTCCACCCATCCATCCGGCGGCCACGCGAGGATCACCTCGGCAACCGTCTAACTAACCCAGGCCAGCACGTCTTTAGTGCAGCGGATGAGTTGAGCCCATTATTTTTGACATACAACAACCACAAGGAGACTACCATACTGTATTGTTTTATGTGCAATGAAATAAAGAAGGAAGTACTATAGAAAGTGGCGGAGGCAGAAATATTTTCTAGGTGTGGTGGGTTTATAAAAATTAAATGTATAATATAACTAGCAATTATGCAATGATATATTAGAGCATTATCTAAATATATATTACTATGTGATCAACAAATATAACATAAATCCAAAAGTAAAGCATTGACAAATAAAATACCTCACTATAAATAAAGCTTTATTTGGGTGTAGACCTTGGCCATTCTTCTTCCTTTTCTTTTAAAATTCCTTCTCAATTTAAGCAAGACCAAGTCCCTTGAATAAGCCTCACTCAATGTAGCACACTATGAGGTCATTAAGCCAGGCATCAACCATCTTATTAAATCTATATAAAAAATCACAAGACAAAAAAGACAAACAATGTTATCAAATTAAATAGTCAAACATAGAGTGTTTAGAATTGTAATGTCTGAAATTAAAATACCTTAAATCACATATCTGCTCTTCTTTAGTTACATCGGTACATGATCGTGGCACTTGCAGCCGCTGCAGACACAGAGATAGGCGCTAGGCGGAGCGGTGGCGCGGAGCCGCAGCCGCTGTCATTGGCGTGGCGGACTGGCCGTGTCGAACTCGCGCCATCGTCTGCCGGCCACCGCGTTGAGGTCTCGTGCGGCGCTGCCATTTGCCGTCCACGGTCCATCGGCCACCGTGTTGATAGATTAGATTTAGAAATTAGAATGCGAAGAGGAATAGACGTAAGACGAATAGGCACCGATGCACCGAGCAAACGAGGTGCTTCCCTTTTACCTCCGTGCCTTCTGGTAAAGTGGTAATCGAAGCCACGAGGGCCCATCAAGCGGATTAGCAGGGGAAGAGCCCATCAGGCCTAGCTAGCTTCCTTCGATGGGTCCGTATATCACGTTTATGTATGTATTTCAATATAGTAGTACTTATATTCATTTTTTCATTTATTTTAGGTATGGTGGCCGTCAGGCCGCCACTGACTATAGACGGTCAGTATGATAGTATTTGTTCAATACTAGAGCCAAATTCTTTTTTTTTTATTCAGCAAGCTTTATTGATTTGAAAGAATGGTTACATCGTTTACAAGTAAATGACGAATAAATAGAGGGTAGTCATCTATCCAAACATGAGAGCTTTTGTCTAATATAGCTTGCCTAGCTAACTCATGAGCAACTGAGTTACACTCTCTATTACAGTGGCTAATTGTCGGTGTCTAAAATGGCGGGGTCTAGACAACCAACGAGTAAATTTCTAAGCGTGTCGGAGTTCGGATGGTTACGCTCGGAGAACACAGAGGTTTATACTGGTTCGGACACGAACACCCTACGTCCAGTGTGTTGCGAGGTCGTATTACCGAGCGTGGAGAGCTCGTAGAGGGGAGTTACAAGCTTTGGTGAGAGAGGTGAAGAATCATGACCCTAGTTGGTTTCGGTGATTAACGGCAATTAGCGATTATTATGGCTAACGTGTGTTTTGCAGAGGCTATGCGTAGCTTAGCCATAGTGATCAACATGAATGGACATGAATGATCATCACTTAGCCCTCAAGATGGATATCATTTCGGATTTCAATGAGACATGATGAAGACCCTAGAATGATAGGCTAAGTGGCATAAGGTGATGAAGCGCACTTAGAAATAGATAGGGCTTCTATTTAATCTTTGACCGTACTATCAAGAGGGGTTGAGACTAGTAGCTTGACTTAGGAAAGCTTCATGACTTAGGTGTGGTGCACACTTGGCTTCCTTAGCTCTAAGCAAGCCTATGGTGACCGTAAGATAGCCAAGAACTTCTTCTGAATTCACCGCGACGAAAACCGGAGTTGAAAAAGAAGTTTACTGGGCGTCGGACGCTGAGTCTGAAGGCGCCGGACGTTGTCCGTCGCGTCGGACGATGGCGTCGGATGCTGACGTCAGAATGACGTAGCGTCCGTCGGCCACCCAGTTTGAGCCCCTGAGTTTCAGAGGGCGTCGGACGCTGTCCGTTGCCTAGGCGTCGGTCACTAGGGTAGCGTCCGTCGGCCTTTCAGTGGGCCTGTTTTCAGGAGAAGGTCCACGGCCACGCGACCCTACTAGTACTTGTCACGCAAGTCCAGCACCATCTGGTTCTAGCAGGCTCGCTGACACGGCCGGCCCCACCATAAATACCACGGACTCGACTCGACCATCCCATTCCATTCCACTGGACTCCAAAGCCGCCCGACGTCCTACGCGGCGTTCGTGGCTCGTCCAGAAGAAGCCAAGTACCCAAGTTAGTAGGCAACCAACTACCAACTTTTCGTCGCCAGATCGCCCGAACCTTCCACTCCCTCGCCGCCCGCCGGCCCCGCCATGGACACGGCGATCGGCTCCGTCCCGACCTCATCCGACGCCGCGGTGCCGGCGCCGGCGCCGGCGGCGTCCGTGTCCGCTTTCCCGCGCGACGCGACGCTGGGCCGGCACCTGGCGCGGCGGCTGGCGGAGGTGGGCGCCCGGGACGTGTTCACGGTGCCGGGGGACTTCAACCTGACGCTCCTGGACGAGCTGGAGGCCGAGGCCGAGACGGCGGTCCGCCTCGTCGGCTGCTGCAACGAGCTCAACGCGGCGGACGGGTCGGAGCCTGCGCCGTCACCTTCACCGTCGGCGGTCTCAGCGCCATCAACGCCGTCGCCGGCGCCTTCAGCGAGAACCTCCCCGTCGTGTGCATCGTCGGCGGACCCAACAGCAACGACTACGGGAGTAATAGGATCCTGCATCATACCATCGGCTTGCCTGATTTCACACAGGAGCTCAGGTGCTTCCAGAACGTCACGTGCTATCAGGTACTAGCACGTGCTATTCTAATTCCTCGAATTTCCTCCTCTCCTTTATTTGTTTTTGACTTTTTGGCGTGGCGAGTAAAATAGTGGAGGGCCCATCAGTTCTAGACGTCTGCTGACGAGTACTCCCACTACTGCATTACGTGTCCACTGTTGGACCCTACAACCTACTCTATGTCTGCATCTGTGGTTAGTTATTACTAGGTGAAAATGAAATGTTGCTTTTTCTTAACTCACGAAACTACCATGATTCTGTTGGAAATTACTACTACTATACTGTATGGTTCAATAGGTTTAATGCATATTTTTCATGCTGCGGTAACTGTAAAGAAACTAGTCATCCTTCAGCTAGTAGCACAATGTTAGTCAAACTGTAAATAACTGCGGTAACCATATGCCGCATATCTTTTCTTTAATAATTGTCACTGTTGCCTGAAAAAATAATATATTTCAGGCATCTGAAAATATAGTAAATCCCTTTCTTTATATAATTCTGGTTGGTTGGCCATGACATATCTGTTTTCAAAGGATATCATTTGCATTTGCAACCATGTATAATTGCTGCAAGCACAACTTTTATCATGCGTATTTACTGATGAAACATCAATTCTGGACTTGTAGCTCTTGATTGATGTATCATGCATAAGAGACTCGTGAAATTGACAGTTCAAATGCTTCAACTGGAGTGCCACAACAGATAACATCCATTTATAGTAACCAAAAGGCCAAAAACCCTTTCTACCTTTGGTAAATATTCCATGTTTTCTCGAAGCCTAACAAGACATGCTCTTGTGGTAAAAAAAAACAGGAAGATAATAAATATTCATTTTTGGATCTTTTTTAAGGTATTATGTTTTTTTAAAAGCGGCAAAAGATTTGCCGAAAATTTATTAGACGAGAAAAAAGGAAAAAAAACATGATTACAATTAGAACGACTGTGCTACTAGGCCCGCAACTAGGACCGTAACTCTTTCTACTAAGGCACACAGGCCACCGAGCTAGACCGACGTTGGGAAGAAAAAACCTAGCGGCAACTAGAAGTAAAATAAAGTTACAAGCATGTTAGAACTGGAGGAGCTACTAAGGTATTATGTTCTACTAATGCATTATGTTCTTTGTTCATATATCACAGGCTGTGGTGAACCACTTGGAAGATGCGCATGAACAGATCGACACTGCCATCTCCACTGCAATAAAGGAGAGCAAGCCTGTTTACATTAGCATCAGCTGCAACCTCCCTTCGATCCCACATCCCACCTTCAGCCGTCATCCTGTCCCTTTCTTCCTCTCCCCAAGGTACGTTTCCCCCCTGAGGCCAAGTGATGATCAGTTTGGCAAATGGCAATGGCATTGCTCATGCTGATAAACCTGTTCATTTTGCAGGCTATCGAACCAGATGAACTTGGAGGCAGCAGTGGAAGCCGCTGTGGCTTTCTTGAACAAAGCCGTGAAGCCAGTGCTTGTAGGTGGACCAAAGATGAGGGTGTCCAAAGCATGCAAAGCCTTTGTAGAGCTGGCAGATGCCTGCGGCTATCCGGTTGCGGTGATGCCTTCTGCAAAGGGGCTAGTCCCAGAACACCACTCTAGGTTCATTGGCACATACTGGGGCGCTGTGAGCACTCCATTCTGTGCTGAAATTGTCGAGTCTGCTGATGCGTATCTATTTGCTGGTCCCATATTCAATGACTACAGCTCGGTTGGATACTCGCTGCTCCTCAAGAAGGAGAAGGCCATCATTGTCCAACCAGAGAGGGCGGTGATCGGGCATGGCCCTGCTTTTGGGTGTGTTCTGATGAAGGATTTCCTGCATGCCCTTGCAACCCGTCTGAAGAAGAACACTGCTGCGTATGAGAATTTTCGTCGCATTTATGTACCTCCGGGCGAGCCACTCTCATCTGAACCTGGAGAGCCATTGAGAGTGAACATACTCTTCAAGCATATTCAGGCAATGCTGTCTGGCAACACGGCTATCATTGCAGAGACTGGGGACTCGTGGTTTAACTGCCACAAACTGAAGCTACCGGAAGGCTGTGGGTAAGCTCCTCTTCAAATCATGATTTGGCCGTGGAATTTTTTAGTAATGCAAGCTTCGTCTGTCAGTTTCTTCTGTACTGTTTTTTTATGGAACAGTTTCTTTGGTTGGTGGGCTTATTTAGGCCGAGTAAGATAAAAATCTAATGGATGTTTTTCTGATTCTTCTACACCACTAGAAATTCGATGTTGTCAGACTCTTTACCATAGAGAAATATTCCATATTATATAATAGTGACATCAAACTCTGGTTCAGCATGTTGAGATGCTTTCAGTCATCGAGTTAGTAACCAGAAGTTATTTGCTTTCACCAGGTATGAATTCCAGATGCAGTATGGATCAATTGGCTGGTCAGTGGGTGCAACTCTAGGATATGCACAGGCTGCTAAGGATAAACGTGTCATTGCCTGCATTGGAGATGGCAGCTTTCAGGTATGATTCCAAACGATGGAACTTCTAACATCTTCTATATCATTCTTTGGAAAGATGTGGCAAGAGTTTAATTTAATTTGACTGGAATTCAGGTGACGGCACAAGAAGTGTCAACGATGCTCCGATGGGGGCAGAACAACATCATCTTTCTGATAAACAATGGAGGGTACACGATCGAGGTGGAGATTCACGATGGTCCTTATAACGTTATCAAGAACTGGAACTACACTGGTTTGGTGGAAGCATTCCACAATGGCGAGGGCAAGTGCTACACAGCAAAGGTTGGTAACTTGTATGTTTGTATTACTGCAATTCTGTGGTCACGAATGCCACACTGCAACTGGCATTTCGCATTCTCTGCTCGCAGGTTCGAACTGAGGAGGGGCTGAAGGAGGCACTGAAGGCAGCTTTGGGACCTAAGAAGGATTGTTTATGCTTCATTGAGGTCATCGTGCATAAGGATGACACCAGCAAAGAGCTTCTCGAGTGGGGATCTAGGGTTTCTGCGGCAAATAGCCGTCCACCGAATCCTCAGTGAGTGCACCAGGTGTCCTGAATTCCGCTGTAGATTGATCCTCTTTCTGGTGATGTCCATATCAAGAAGTCTCTGGGAGGACGTGCTGTCGATTTCTGAATAAACTGTCCCTGTAATTCACTGACGTTGCAAGTCCTCGTGGCTACTTCACATAGACGATTTCAGAAACTGATCTTGTATAGTTGTATTGCTGCCAATAAATCTGAAATCAAATTTTGTTGTCTTCGTTCTGTCACTCTGTAAAATCTCTTCTGTTAGTTCAGTATCTATGCTCCAGCCCCGGAGTCATACATAAGTTCCAGCCTATTCTTTTCGAGTCTGGCCATAAGATCTCTCTTACCAAGATCTAAAATCTTTTGCAATGATAAATGGAACAAAGAGTTTCAGTAAACGAAGGAAATCCGTTTCTTGAGTTAGTCCAGCACTCTCTGTTAGCAGCTAAGTACATTGCTTGTTGTAAAGGGCAAAAGGGGTACAACTATTAGGTTAGGCAGATCAACTTTGAAACTGAAGACATAAAACTACAATAGCTGAAAGAGCAGTTTCCCTTTCCGATTGGGCCCGGTATAAATAATTTTCTCACGGAAAGTGAAGTCACATCGTTAAGAAAGCAAATTCTGGTCTTTGAAAGAAAGCAAAAATTTCTCAACCTATGGGCAGCTGCCCATAGTTTTACTAATAAAAAAGGCGTCACAGTTGTGAGCAATTTTTTGAAAAAACACTACGAGCAAATTTATTCATGATAAGCACAATTTGCATAGAAGAATAATGGTTATGTGCTAGTTCCATGTGACACCTGAGCCAAAAATTGTAGCAAGTTTCTCTTCTTCTTCTTCTTCTTCTTCTTCTTCTTCTTCTTTGCAAAGTGAGTGTAACCTTGTTATTTTTGTCCATTATGCTTTATACCATTTTCCGAAAGAACAAATTTATGATTCATACCCCCCTACTGGAACTGCATTAGCATAGAAAAAGTCTGAAAGCTCCGGAAACCCAAATGCTCACTCAACAGATAGAGCAAAAGGCAGAGTATATTCTAGACAGGGAGCCAATCAAAACTCAAAAGGTGTCACGGTCTTTTCACCCAAACCCAAAATGTCAAGCCAATCATCTGACTTTGGAGGCAATTCTACATCCACCACATGATACATGGTACAGTCACCCACACTACAGGTCTAAGCACACCCCATGCAAAGCCCTGGTCCCCGGGCCATGCCCATGTGGTTTTGCAGACTATTTCAGCACTAGCCACAGTTCAGGGTTTCAAAATCAAATCACACACAGTAAACACACACATCCATTTTGGGCACACAAAAAACACAATTAGCACTCACGTACTACTCTTCGTCTGAAGAATCTCCTACCATTTCTTGAGCAGTTCAATCAAGAACTAAATATAGCATTCTACTATATCTATATGGACATGATCGAGTAATGTGACTCGAGAATCCTCTGCCGCTTGCTCTGAAAGGGAATAGTACTCCCGTATGCCGTTTCTGCTTCTGGGGAAGCAACCCTGGCCAATGCTTGCCTGACAGCTTCCTTCAGAGACCTGAGGCTTGCACTGGCGCCATTGCCCCAGCTCTCTTCCTCCTTGCACTTGCACAGCACGAACACATGCCGCGCCCTTCCTCCCAACGACGTCATGTCTGCCCTCACCGTCCTCAGCCTCAGGCCATGGAACGCCTGGGCCAGCCCGGCCACGAGGTCCGGCCGGTCGTCGCAGCTGATCGAGGCCCTTATGTAGACGACGCTGTCGGCGCCGGCGACGTCGCGGCCGCCGCCGGTGTGGAGCTCGATGGAGACCTCGTCTGTCTCCGGCGGCAGGGGCGTGCTCTGGGTGGTGGCCTCGCTTGCTTTCCTCTTCAGGAGCTTCACTTGCTCTACCACTCTGGCAAGCAAGGTGGCCTTGTCCATCTGCAGTGCACGGAGAGTGTAAAAGTGAAACCTTTGCTTAGACGTGATAAGCATTGTACTTTGTCTTACTATAGAAGAACTCCAAAGTGAAAGCGTGACGAAATGTGAACAGATGTGAGTGCAAAGGTTCCGTTTATATGCCTTTCTTGCAAACCTCAAACTTGACCATAAATTATTCCCAAGGAGAGACGTTTGAGATTATGGGCGGTGGAAGGATCACACAAGAAGAAGAAACGCTGGTAAAATATGGAGAGCGAGAGAGAGAAAAAAACTCTGAAATTGGTCAGGTAGTGTTTCTGTCTTTTAGAAATCTTGCCAAATGATTCACACCACAGACCTGCCTGGTATCAGGAATCATCCTCCTGAGCGTAGCCAAATGAGCATTGATCCTCTCGCGGCGGCGCCGCTCAGCCTCGCTGTGGATCTTCAGGGCCCTCGCCTCCGTCGCGCTCCTCCCCGTCCCCGACCCTGACGACGACGACATCTCCGGCGGCGCTACCCGCACGGCCGGTGGAGCCGAGCTTGCCTGCCGGGGTCCTCCGAACACTGAAGGATCACAGCCATCGTATGGCTGCAGCTCCTTCCCTTGCAGAGGTTGGCATGCAGCCATTCAATCATACATCACCAAAGCGCCCCTCACCTGGCTTCAGGTCCTTTTCACTGCAACAAAACAAAGAGGCCCAACGTGTTGAATGAATATTTGAACAGCATCAACAGAGACTGCAAATTGGAAGAATTGATGCAGCAAGCATAACTGCATAAGGATCAGAATAACAGGTGATGAGATTCAGCAACCAGCAAGCAGAGAGAGAGAGAGAGAGAGAGAGAGAGAGAGAGAGAGGGAAAGAGAGAGAGCTATCTGATGCTGCTTACAAGTGGTGCCACAACGTCTTGTCATCTCATTCTTCTCTGGAATGAGTGAAATGCATATGCTTGTGTGCGAGATGTGATCATCTTCTTATGATACTATGAGTGATGATAGATAGGCGTACTGCAGTGTACTCTGCTTTTTTTTACCGGCCAACCACTCTACATATATATATTTTATATTATATATATATATATATATATATATATATATATATATATATATATATATATCTCTTGGTATTCCTCTCTCCCCATGTGTTCCCACTAGGAAGATGGATGAGGTGTGCATGCATGAGTGTGCCATGAGTAGGATATGGAGAGAAAAAAGAGCCTGCCAAATGGAGGGTTTTCAAGAGCCGCCTAACAAGTCCCAGTTCTGGTGACAAGGATTCACATGACTCCAGACTTTAGTCATATCATCCTATCCTATGTTTGGTAACTCAAGTAAAGATTCTTTTCACTGCTGTTAGGTGGACTGAAATGTTCTTGTAAAAAAGCAGATGACAAGTCTATTAGTAGTAACTTTTTCTTCCCCATCTATCTAACCTGCAGCCAAGAACTTCTGAAAGTATGGAAGACAGATCACGAGATTCCTCTTGTGGAATTGGGCGGCCAGCCATGGAAGAAAATCTTCGCAATCCATTGACTAGCGTTCCATGCTCTGCCCCACGAGTGAGAGAGACGGACAGAGACACGATTAAATGGTTGCTCATGAACCGTATGCTCCTACAGTTTCTCCTTAACAAGCAACATCCCAGGAGAGAAGAGGCCTCTGCATCCTTTCAGACTAACAGGCTTGCCTAGCTTATGTTTCTGCTTAGTGATTCAGTTTCGAGTTTCACCAATCAATGCTCTTATCTGAAATTCAGAATGCATTGATTTCGTTTGCTATCAGGATCAGACAGTCGAAAGCAAGCACTGTTTACTCGTCGAACTTATCTCCTGATAAACACGGATCTTTGTCGTCATCTGCGCCGCATAATTGTTTGTAATTCGCCCCTGAAAACATGTGACACCAGAACTCAGAACCAGCACGGCTTTGTGGGCGGCTACTTGCAGAGCATTTTATTCAGACAGACTGTTTAGAGATCTGGCACGGAGCAATTGAAGTGGTTTGCCCTTTGACCGGTGAACAAGGACGGATATGGACGAGGCCAAAAAAAAACTGTGCAGGATTTAATAGAGAGAAGAGACGGTTCCCTCGGACTCCTTCCTTCTCTTTCCCTTGGTATAGGAGTACGTCAGTGCTCTGCATCTGCATGTGAACCTGCGTGCGTGTCGACGACAAGCTGCCCAAGAAACCGTGGAGACGACTGTTTCAGAGCCGGAAATGACAAACGCCCTCTGTATGGTTTGTTTGTACTTGTCTCTCTCAGCCTTCGTTTAGGCATCTGAAATTCATGTGTCCTCTACCGTGGCAACCCTATAATTTGCGTTGCACGTGCATTAATAAAGAAATTTAATTTACTCCGTAGTAATCACCCAGGCCACGGTACATTTTTTTTACTTTATCTAGTCAAATTTGAAAACTTTGACTGCTGTGACTCCTAAGATGTTAGATCTAGAGAAAATTCCTTGTATGTCATTAAAAATTTATACATACCATTTGCACACAATTTGAAATTATATCCTCGCAAATACCTACATTCAAAAGGCCCGGAGTATTCACATAGTATACTTATCTGCAATAGCTATAGTTATTGGTTTGAACCAACATGGTGTCAAACTGAAGCTGACAGAGATATCCAAGGGTGGTATTAATAACTCAGATTTGCATGTGCACAGTGCATATCTATCCATGTCTACTTGTTTGTCTTGTTGCAGCCTTGGCTTTGTTGCTTAAGTTCAAACAATGGGACCATGTAATCTCCGATCCATGATCTTTCTGGATCCTTTGGATCTTTTTGACGTTCTCTGGCGACGAAAACTGGTGCTGCCTTCTCGACGTGCTAGCTAGAGCCACTTTTTATTTTTTGGCATTCTTAACAAGAAACCAATCATGGCTCAACCTTTCATCGACACAGAACATTCGTGTACCTTTTAATGTTGTTTGAGACAGGGACTCACTACCTTTTAAGTTTGGACGCGGCTAACGCACACACGTCCGTCCGTCGCACACTCGTCCGTCGTCATCAACTCCGGCACCCTCGCCCCGCCGTCGCTCCGCCGCCCCGCCACGGCGAGCTAGGGTTTTGCTGCGGCCATGGAACTCCGGCGAAACCCTAGCTCGTCGTGGCGCCACCTTCTTACCCTCCAGCCGCCGGCCATGGCGCCCCCGCTCCGACCTGGGCCGGCCGCCGTCCACCGTTGCCAGGCCCCCTAAACCGCCCGCCGGCATCCCCGCCACCTGGCCGACCTTCCTCCCTATACCTCCATTTCTTCTAAGCCCGTCGAAATTTTAGAAGGAAGAAGGGAGAGCTCGCCGGAACCTTAACGCGGAGGAGGAAGAGGAGAAGAAGACCTACCTCGCCGGATCCTCCATGGCTGGGGCCGGATTTGCCATGGTCGGGGCTGGATCTGCCAGGACGACACGGGGAGGCGATGGGGAGCGAGCACGGGGATGCGGGGGCGCGGGCTCGCCGGAAGAGGTCATCGTCGGGAAGGAGGTCGCGCAGGACCCGCTGGCGCGCACGAGAGAGGGAAGAAGACAGAGGTGGAAGACGACGACTTTGTTGGCTCGGTGCGGTGAATGAGTGGAGGCCGTGCGGTTGCCGTAGAAAACGGTCGTGCGGAAAGAAGTCATTACCTTTAAATTTTACCTTTGTTATCTCGTGACCGCATTAATCTCTCGCATAGCAATTCCATGCAAGCAGTGTCCGAGCGTGACAGAACCTCAACGGGGAGGGGGAGGGTTATTCAATGCTAAATTATTGTCTTAATTTCGATTCTAAGCACTATGAAATTGAATGTATATGTTAATTTACTGTAAGAGGAAAATATTGTATGCTTACTGAAAAACAGTGCTGATGAATACTGTTGTGATTTCCTAGCATTTGGTATAGGTCCCAACATAAGTATTTGTAGACCGTGGCAACAATTGAGATGGCATGACTGCTACACTTTCGAATTGAATGGAGGCTAGATATGTGTACAAAAGCCCAGTACTCCATTCCAAAATAACTGTGGTTTTATGATTTTATACGTAAATTTAATTAGATTTATAAAAAATATGTGTAAGACGTAAATGACGAATGGTTTTGACTACGCCACGCTGGCGTTGACCGCCACGTAAGACGTAGATTGCATTGTCAATGTACTTATTACATTAAACAATCATGAAAAGTTAGAGCCACATACATATACAACCGATATGCAACGCAAGAAATTAACATTAGTTGGCACGTACGAATACAGTACACACGAGTAGAGTGCATGCAGGTTACATATACATACATATACACGACACGTGGCACCACATCAACACACACGAGACCTGCCGTACGCCCACGCACGCACGTGACAGTGACATGCTGCGCATATCGTCATCATCAGCCGCGGCACTGGGTGATGGCGCTGCAGCCGCGGGTGTACGGGTTGGCCGCGTTCCCCGGGCGTTTGGCCTCCGGAGCCGTGTTCTTCTCGCAGTTGCCCAGCACCTTGCAGCTGATCAGCTGGTCATACGATATGTACTTCTGCCCCTCGTCGGCACCGGAGGCCTCTTGCGGCCCCGTCGCCAGCAGCAGGCACATCACCACCGCCGCCGCCATGGCCAGCCTCGCCGTCTTCACCGCCTGCTTCTCCATTGTTGGTGCCGTGGTGCGTGCAGTGGTGGTACGGTGAATCGGTGATGTGGTATATATGCTCGCTCCTCTCCTCTTGCAATGGAAAGAAATAATTACGAGGAGCTAGCAGCTAGCTAGAGGGGTTTTTTATTTCTTGCAATGTAATGATCGACCAGTGCAGGATTTGTAGAGGCTGCTTGACTTAAGATATCTGTGGATGGGAGCAGATGTAGGGCCTGCATCTACTATGTTTAGAGAAACGCACAACAAAGCAGAAGCAGGGTTCTATTCTGGGTAGCAGCAGTTTCTCCTTAGCTTGTTTAAGAAAGTAATGGGGAAGAAGCTCGTGATTCTTGCGTGCGTGGTCTGGGCCGGGTTTTCCCTTTCTGCTGATAGATTAGATAATAATCATGATGATATCATTCTCTTGTGAACACATGTCAAATAAATGATGCTACAACAGTGTTCAGAGTAAATGAATATATATATATGATTTCCATTCACCCAATTAAAACCTATACATCTAGCTTTGTCTTACCTCTTGAATTTTGTTTAAAAGATTAAAAATGCAACGCACAATTTTTTTTATATAATGAAAGAGGCTTCCCGCTTCTGCGTTACCGCACACAGCGTTTACATTATTACATAGTTTCAGCGATATTGCTGATGCATCAGAGAAATAAAGAATACATGACAGAGTTTATTATTAGATTTTTATCCATGAGATGTGAACAACTTCAGCGTTGTGGTCTCTAATTTTCTACTCGCTAAGTGGAAAGACTCTTTTGTTTCATCATCACGCTGCAGCAGTGTCCAAAATCGCAGCCAGTATGTTCCCCCTCAAAATAGCATGTATAAAAGATGTATATTTGCAATTTTGAAAAATTAGATCATTGTGACATCGCCAAATTGCTCAATATAAAGCAGCTACCCCAACCAGAATATATTTTTTCTCTTTTAATTCAAAATTTGATAGTCAACTCCCTAACATGTGGGATACAGAGGTAGGAGTAGTTAATCCAGTAGCTATATAGACAGTCATTCATATTGTCTTTGCATGATGACAATCAAAGAAAAGATATTTAATAGTTTCATTACAATTACAAAAACAACACTTTTGACTGCCTTTCCGATTCCTCTTAATAAGGTTGTCCTTATATAGCTATCAAATCCTAAAACGTGGATTCAAGTTAATAGAGTTGACACAACCGTTTACATACCTACCAAAATTGATTTTCCAAAGTCTAATTTTCCTCAACAAAACATGCTGGCATTTATATATCCAACCGCCTGTAATAACCGTCCTCCTATGGATAGAGGCTGATTAGCATCAAAGAGGATGAGCAACAGTAATGTTAGTTGTAATTTGTAGGGATATATAGGAGACTTGGAGAAGGGAAAGAAGATGCGGAGGACAGATTTCGTCGGTAGTTCAGAATGCTTGATCACAGATTTGATGGATCCTCAAACACACACAACTCAATACCTACATATATTGTCCTAAAACCTACCACCGTGGACCGAACACCTTCGCAATGGGCTTCATCCTCCTTTTGGGCCTGGTACTAGGTGTGGGGTGCTATTGTCACCAAGGCACTATAGTGGGTCATGTAAAAAATGGGCAGCGAGCTGGCTAACAAGTATGCCTCCATAGTTTGAATCCCATGCATTACCTTCTTTTTCCTTTTCTCTAAAAAAATGTTTTTGACCTCATTTGTAGCATATCCATGGAGGTTCGTGGCGAAGCTAGAGGAAATTCATGGGTTGAACTTGTCTTGTGGGTGCATAGACTTATGCCATGGGGGTACCTATATGGTGAAAATTTGGTCACTATAACTAATTTTTAAAATTTCAGTAGGCACCCCTAATTATAGTATAGCTTTGCCCCTTATGGAGGTTGAGATCCCTCATGGCTCGTGGTGTGCGCAATGAGTCTTTGTTCCTACTTGGCCATCTGCCACCTCTGTCAATCCCTTTCTCGTGCCCTTGCTTCATCTTCACAAAAGAAGAGCGACAATTGCGAGCAAGCAAAGTACTTTTTTTATTCTTATGTGGGTATTAGCATAAGTTCAAGCATCGCTCGTATTTTCTTGGTTGCGAAATAGTGTGGCATGCCACAATGTGGGAACTAGAAAGTGGTGTCTCTTATCTTGAGCTTCACTCGAAGCACACGCTATGGAGGGCCTAAGGTTGTTCGTGATGGGTTTCAAAGGCAAGTCTGCCTATCCATCAAGCCATCAACCCTATCCTATAACACGACTTCATAACCAAAACTCAGTTATTTGAATTAAATTTAAAGCATTTTCTTACCTATTGCCATCTCACCTCTGCTGGCCCTGAATGTGCCACGTGCTGGAGCTATCGCTCCTTATCTAGTGGGGAGTGAGAAGGCGATAACCATGGGAGGAAAAGGAGAACGAGGTTGACCTCAGCCCTAAGTGAACAACATGATGGAGTTGTTCCTAGGTGCGTGATCTGTGTGAGATCTTCTCGCAGGTGTAGATGGAAGAGGAGCATGGGGGAGGGCGTTGGAGGGTGGGTCATTGTTAGGGAGAAGGGGCCCAGCCTAGGAGAACTTTCCTTAGGGTGCTCAGTTTGGGTTTACTCGACACCAGGTGTGCTAGCGTGGAGAGAAGGAACTACGAGACACCGATGGGTGACGAGAAGAAGGGAGCATGGCTGGGTAAGCTCGTCTCTAGGCGTGTGGGTGGGGGACTTTGGCCTTAGGTGCGATGACACGCGAGGGGTGGAGACGTGGGTAGGCCAGATATGGAGGAAGAAGGCAATAACCACACCTAGAGCATATGTTAGGACTACTTCAGGGCAGTCCCAATGGAAGAAACTGACACGATTTCCATAACACAAGAAATCATCTATAGAAACTATCTTCCACAATGGAGGTGTCTTCGAGTAATAATTATTTTCTCTTTCTCTCTCCAAACTCTATTTTCTTCCTCCAATGAGAGTGTACCACGAACCCACTAGAAATTGGTGGTTCCAATGGTGATTTCATAGTTTCTTGGTGCATTGGATAGAGTGAAGACCTGATTTCTTCATGAAGAAACCATTTCTATGATTTATGCTATCTTTCATCATTAATTATGTTGCCATGACAGTATTTTGCCTACGTGGCACCTCATTTAATGAGGATATAAACTATCATTAATACACCATTGGGACTGGAGGGGAGAGAAAGAGATCATCCATTTTTTTATTTAGGTTCCAATTATAGATTTGAGTTATTTCTATATATTATGGTCATTTTAATAAGAAATATCACATTATTGTATAAGACCAGGATAAGTCTTATACATTTCAGATACGCTAAAAAGTTAGTTGGAGTGGGGTGGGGAGCACTAGCATGATGAAACACGCATCAACACCTGTGGCAATAGACAAACAATTACCATTGAACAATGTTCAGTTCATGGGAACCACACAGTACATACGTGTAGAAACTGAAGAAGAGAGGATCCGACCATATTAGCAGCCGTGGCCACATACGCATATGTGTGTGTGTCCCACACATGGTTTCCTTGCATTACAATTTGCCTTGTTCGACCGATCCCTGTGCACTATAAGCCAATGATCGAGCTAATCTAGCTCTAACACACTAGGAAATCATCAATAATTGTTCGTCTGTCCGCACCTACATCTCGATTGTAGACAAATACATCGAGTCCTCACATTGGGTTAGAGTAATTCTCTTTTTTTTTCTTTCCCCCCCATCTTCTTCCTTCCCAAAAATGAATGAGGGGCTCAATGGAGGCTCCATTGTGTGGGAGGGAGTAGTGGGGGCTCAAGCCCCGTGCAACCCACTGTTAGAGCATCTCCAAAAGATTAGCCAAACTGATTAGCTAAATTTAGTGATTTTGTTGCTCTCTAAAATAAATAATATGAGAGTACTCCAATAGACTCTGTAAAACTAAAAGTTAGATAGCTAGTGAGGTAGACTATCTAAAAGTAGAGAGCGAATTAGGTGGGATAGAGAATCACTAAATTTGGAGAGTCATTTAGATAGTCTGTTGGAGACGTTTTTTCTTTAGCAATAGCCAAATTTAATTTTAGAGAAGGATTTAGCTAGTCTCTTAAAGATGCTATTAGATTTGCCTTGCCTCGCTATTGTTGTGAGCATGTAATCAAAAATTGTTTATCTCACATCCTATTTAAATGATAAAAATAAAAATTCATTCAATAATCATGGTCAACTTTAATGGCTTCTTTTAGATCCAATAATGTTATCTCACTGAGTGTCTAGTAATCTACTACATCCTCTGTACCAAAATAATTGTGTGCATATCAGTTTTCATGCATAATTTTGTGTTTGACCAAATGAGCTACTAAAGACATTAATAATAATGATGTGTAAGAAATTATAAATATCAGTAGATTATGGTGACATATTTGTATAGAATTATTTAGAGATATAAATATTGATGTTATTTTCTATAAAGCTAGTCAAACTTAGCAATACTTAACTCTCAGAAGCGGATACACATTATTTTGTGATCAAGGGAGCATGCCATGCTTGGATCCAACAAATTTGTGTGTGCCAAGTTCATATAGATAGTCCAACTAACGACAAGCTTCGCCTTAGATCTAAAATGATGTTAAAATTAAGAACTTTGACAATATTTTCTTTTTTAGAATGAAAAACAGCTCATCAACCAGATAATTTGGGCGACAACTTTATTTGGAACCACATATTTTAGGAACTAGAAGCATACCGGCCCACACGTTGCCGCGGGAATTGCAGATTAGTTAGTGGAATGTGTGGCATGTTGACCTAGACAACAAAACACTTGTGAATATATGTTGCTGCCGTTGACATTATAATTGTGCTATTAGTGAGTTTTAAATACAAGTAACAGTGTATTGCTAAGGTAGACAACTTTTGCATGTTGAGAACTTGAGATACATAACTAATGGTGTTTAGATTATAGGTTTAGAATATAAGAGACAGATAGATATAGATTGGAAATGCCCATGTCAGACAACTCTATGACTTTCTTGAACCTGAAACTCTGCGAATAAATAAATTTATGTATATATACCTCAGCATACCAAATGGAGATACACAACACACGTAAAAATAAACAACGATCATGCCAGGTTCGATCGACCTCCTGCACACATGCATATATGCGTGCATCGCATCGATCAGTCGCGGCACCCAGCGATCTTGCTGCAGCCACGGGTGTATGGGTTGGCCACCGCCCCCGGGCGAGTGGGGTCGGCGGCGGCGCCGAGCTTCACGTCGCAAGTGCCGGCGACCTCGCAGTCGGCCTTGCTAGCCTTGCCGTAGCTGGCCTTGCCGGCGCTGGTCGTCGTCGTAAGCATTGCTTCCGCGGCATCGGCGGCGGCGTTGGCGGGGGCGGTGTCGGTGGTGGCGGTGGCGGTGGCGGCGTCGGTTGTGGGGGCGTACCCATCAGCAGCGGCCTCCTGGCCGGCCATGAGGAGCAGGCCAAATAACATCGCGACGGCTGCCACGGCCAGCCGCGTGTTCATCGTCTTTCAGCTTGCTGATCGATCTGCACTCGAATAATCAAGTTTGCTTTGTTGCTTTATTGGCGAGGTAGAGAGGCAGATCAAGTGCGGTTTTAATAAGAGGTGGTGGGTTGTCTAAAATATGAGTGGATGAGAGGGGGTCTAGTTAGGGCATAGTTTTACTATGTTTAGAGAGAGAGAACACTAGCTCTTGCTTATTTTGGACGTGAGATGTTAATTTGTTGCTCTAAAACTAAAGGTGCGTTTGGTAGGGCTCCAGATTCTTGTAGAAACGTTTCAGATTCAGATTCTATCTAGAAACGTTTCAGATGATGAATTGGAATCACCTTGTAAAATCGTTTGGATAGCACACTAGATTCCGATTCATAGGAGAAGGGTACCCAGAAACAGTCCTAAATCTAGCGAAACCAGTCTTTGGGTGATTCTATTTCTTGGTACTACCACAATCTAAAACTTCTCCTAGTGAGGTGGAGTTCTCCTAGTGTTTTTGGTAGTTAAAATTTAGCACAAACTTTCCCTAGTAAATGTCTCCTAGTAAAATTTTCATGTGCTATGACTAGTGATAGTGTTTTACTAGTAATTAAAAACACTAGGAGAAGTCCACTTTTTTGGTAGTGTGGCAAGAAATAAGAAATGTTTCTACCATGAAATGTTTCATGGTTTCACCGTTTGGAAGTGATTCTCTGGTTCCAGCTGAGAATCTGAAACGTTTCAGCTTGCCAAACACACCCTAAAATGGTGTGAAGCCGCCTATATGTTTCTTTGCAGTAGCTAGGAATGAATCCGCAGCATACGTGGAAGTGGTGAACCCACACGCATCATTTGCTATACCCCTTCGTATCTTAAATTATAAATCATTTCAATAATTTTAATAGTTAAAATATCTTAAATTTGATCAAATTTATATAATAATATAATAACATTTATAATTTCAACTAAATATCGTTAGATTCTTCGTCAATTATATTTTTTTATAATATATCTATTTAATATCAGAAATCTTTATAATTTTTCTCTAAACTTTTAATTAAATTTGTGATATTTTAATTTGGATATTATTTTAAAAAACAATAGCAACTAATCTCTCTGTTTTTTTAATGTCGTATTAGAATTATATCCTAAATCAAACATTTGCATATTAGATCATCAATTAAAAAGTATAGATTTATGATAAAGATTTATGTTTTCAGATGCACCATGAGAAATGTTTTCATAATATAATTGGCATGTTATGAAACTATAAGATTTTTTAAAATGAATGATCAAAGATAGTAATGCTTATGTGATACGTAAAAAACAATAGAGGAAGTAATTATACTAATACATATACACTAATACTAATTTTACTATGATAATCACTAATTTTAAAATAAAATATGATAATTAGCACCACTACCGGTCTAATTGACACACAAAACCAAGGGCGGATCCACGCCCCCGTGCTAGGGGGCTGCAGCTCGGGGCGGAGCCCAAAATCTGTACAAACAGGTCTTCGATGATCCATGTAAATTTGCAAATTTTAGTCTAAAATAGCTTCTTTTCAGCTCAGTTTAAACAACCATTTACAAAATAGCCCCCCCTGATAGGGTGTTTCTAGATCCGCCCCTGCACAAAACATACACCGGTCAACGTATTAGCACATATGAAATGAAGCTTATCTTCTCTACTATTAATATAATATATAATGGACCAATCAAAATTATGCTAAGTTCACCCAAGATTATGTCGCCCGCTGAGAGAGTCTAACCGGCTTACACCAAAGAAATTGTACCCGGTATTTTAACATTATTAAGATCGATGGCTTCTAATCCTCCCTGTAGGATTTCAACTCAATCCGATGGTCAGGGTTATTTGGATCTCCAAGCTTCAACGCAGCGCGCCCGCAGTCCTTTGCACCTCCTCCACGCTCGCGGCCAGGGATCGATTCCCAGCGTCTCTGAAAAAAAAAACAATTCCATAACCGAGATACGCACAAAAGGAAACGCAGTCGGACGGAGAGGAAGCGCTAGCCGTCGCTAGATCCGGCAAGGAGGCAACCCGGCTAGGGCGGAGGTGCTCAGCAGGGCAAGGAGATGGCATGCGTGGGGGCGTGCCCCGTTGGATCTCTCCTCTCCGCCGCCATGTGTTGCACGGCAATCGGGCGACCGGACTCGTGCTGGACGTGGGCGCGCGCGACAGTTTATGCAGCCGACGACGATCTCGCAAGCGACACTTGTATGGTGAGCGGCCGGGGGAATCGTGCGGCGGTCGCGCGCAGTCGGGCGAGCTCGCGTGATCCAACAGAGTTCAGGCAGACATACAAGGTCGGGTAGACAGTCGGATGCGAACATGGGTGCTCTCGGTGGCCGGATGCGTATGGCAAGCGCAATGCCCTTGGAGCGTGCATGTCAGCTTGTGTCGCGGGCGGGCGGGCCGGTGGAAGCGAAGCCATGTTGGTCGCTTTGGACTGAGCATGCCAAGCCCGGCGCAGGCTGCGCGGGCGTCCGCGATCAACGATATTTTGCCTTGGTGCGCTTGCTGGAAACCCATATTATCTTTCAATGCTGAGATAATCTTTACTAACGAAATCGCTCCATAGATCGGCTCCATCTTCTGGAGTACACTAACAAGCGGCCGGTATTCGGGATCGTCGGCTCCGACAGCGCCCTGTACGCGCCCATCTTGGACTTCTTCATCTTCACCGGCATAATTAATGACCTCAGGTAAAGTAAAATTTGCCCCTAAGGTTTCCCTGATGCTGTCCGTGTACATTGCAGGCATTTCTATGGTTTGATCATGGCCGTGTAGACGGTGAATAGAGATCGAGTCCAAGGAGCAAGACCGCAAAGATCGATTCATGTGAAGCTGTGAGTGAATCTAGCGCACTCACCAGTGCCAGGTGCAGAAGAACACACCGGTGGACGGAGCCTCAGGTGACGTATGTCACTGTCACACAGTATTCTAAGATTGGAGAGCAGAGATTGATTTGCGGCGGAAATAAAAAAACAAAAGGAAAGAGCATTGACAAACGCCTGATAATAATAGGTACTCCCTCCATCCTAAATTGTAAGTTATTTCAAGAATCTTGAAGAGTCAAAGCATCTCAAGTTTGACCAAAAATTATAGATAAAACTATAAAGATTTATAACATCAAATAGGTATACTATGAAAATATAATTGATAACGAATCTAATGATACTTATTTGACATCGTAAATATTATTATATTGTCATATAAGTTTGGTCAAACTTGAGAATTTTTTACTCTTCAAGATTCTTGGAATGACTTACAACTTGAGATGGAGGGAGTAACATATACGGGACAGCGGTTCTCCGACTAGAATTAGATGCCAATTGACAATAAATTAGCTATCCCGCAGCAATACAGTGGTGTTTTTTCTGAACTTTTACAATTAAATTGCCACTGTGACCTATGTAAATCAGTAGAAGTGTATGCACTGTAAGTTTTTATTTTATTGTGGACATCCATATATAAACTGATCAAAACATTATTTTTATAAACATCCATAGAGAGGCCGAATTTAATGATATTCTTCTTGACACTGTATTTGCAATGGTCTGTTCAGAAAGTACACCTTGTGTTCAGTTGATGCAGAGTCTAAATCACGCGCGTGTGTGTGTGTTTTGTTTTTTGGAAGTTGGTCTAAGAAAGCAAGGACATAGTTGTCTTTTTTCCTAGAAGGGACATACATTTATTTGGTGATAGGTTTATTTTCAATTAACTATTATGTCCTTGCTTTTTGGAAAAAAGATAACAATATTGTCTAAATCACTGAACTAATTGTTATGTCTCCCGTGACTGTTAATTTCACCAACTTAATTTGCTTATGAATTAAATGTCACTTTAACGTCGATATTAAATTTTACAATATTGTTATTATGTGTATTTTTAGTACAAAAGTTTAGCTGTCCCGTAGCAACAGAAAGGCACTTACGGGCACACAAATGATGAACTATCTCAGACTCTCAGTGGGATACACAATTTGGAGTACACTCAACTTTGTTTTAATTGTTTATTTTATGTTTTGAAATGCAGTGCCTGTAGCAACATTTCTAATTGATGTTTAATGTGGTACTGAGAAATTAAGATGGGATATCTTTTTGAACATGGTATTGGTCAGTGTTACTGTTGTAGTTTCATCTTATGGTGAGATCCACTTTAATGTAACTGGAATCTTTGTGGAAGCCCTCAGACCGGTGCTAACTCTGGTCCTTCTCCAAAAGAAGGCCTTAACCCTAAATCCTATTATAAGAAAAAAAATCTGAAAATGCTTCACTGTTAAAGCCTTGA
>CM039134.1:9713387-9838083 GCA_022036555.1 Microstegium vimineum
ATTGGTCTCAGGATGGTTCAAAACGGTGATATAGTATTTAATAAGGTGTTTGTCCCTGAGGAAGACCGATTGCCAGGCATCACCTCATTTCAGGATATCAGCAAGGTACTGCTGATGACACTTTTTCTGATTTTGCTTCTGCTATGCTCATTTTTTCTCTCTCTCCTGATTTTACTTCTGTTATGCCAAATCACAAGCTCGGTGATGCGTAATCTGCTTACCTACTTTCACTATGCAAGCATGCAGGTGCTTGCTATTTCACGCATTATGGTGGCATGGCAACCAATCGGCATATCAATGGGGGTCTTCGATATGTGCCACCGGTACGTACCACCATTCGATTTGATATGTCACGCACTGGCGATTATTTTACCTTTTACTTTTCGTCTAAACCGAAAACAGGTATCTGAAAGAAAGGAAACAGTTTGGAGTCCCTCTAGCGGCGTTTCAGCTGAACCAAGAGAAGCTTGTCCGGATGCTCGGTAACATCCAGTCGATGCTCCTTGTTGGCTGGCGCCTCTGCAAGCTCTACGAGTCGGGGAAAATGACGCCAGGACACGCTAGCCTAGGGAAGGTCTGTTTAGCTGGCAAATACTATGCTCGTTCTTTGCTGCACTACCTTGGCTTTTGATAACTCATCAGTGGCTGAAACCGCTTTATTCCTCTGGCTGGCTGCGTCTTCTCGCGTTTTAGGCTTGGAACTCCAGGATGGCCCGCGAGGTGGTCTCTCTTGGCGGAGAGCTGCTGGGTGGAAACGGGATTTTAGCCGATTTCCTTGTGGCAAAGGTATGCAGTGACCTATAACATCGAAAGTGCTCATAGCTAGTTCCCTTCCCCCCCCCCCCCCCCCCCCTTTTTTAATGTATATGTTTAATATAATAATATATAAGTGTCACCATCTTTTTTTTTTTATAGGCGTTCTGCGACCTGGAGCCAATATACTCGTACGAAGGCACATACGACATCAACAGCCTGGTGACCGGCAGAGAGATCACCGGGATCGCGAGCTTCAAGCCAGCCGCGTTAGCCAAAGCCCGGTTGTAAGCCTTGCAGTTGCAGCAGCCAGCAGGGAGTGATGAAAGGTACCCTCTCCCCAATCCGCATGTCGTAAAGCACTGGAGGAAGCGAATAAATCAGGGATTGAGGTCGCCGTCGTCATGGTGCCGTGGCTAGAACAAATCGAGGGCGTTCCTTGAACGTGCCTGGAAACTGCCGGTCAATGTTGGCTGCTTCTATGGTGTACTATTACTGCTCTGGTACGTACCAAGTGTTGAGAATGGGAACAAATCCCTGTGTGTCCTCTGGTCTCTGGTGGAGGAGCCAAAAAAAAAATACTTATAAAAATAAAAAGAAGAAGGCGCGAAGATATTTGTTGCAGAATGAGCGAACTGGTTGAATCTACGAAGCTCTGTCGCTGCATCTGCCGTTTTTTCGCACCTAACTCCCAAGACCGGAGGGGAGGGGGAACACCAGGCAAATTTGGTGTGTGTATTGTTGCTGGGTACCATGTGACTGGCCTCAATCAACCACTGATGAAGTGATGAATGAACAAAACAGGTGCGTGCGTTTAGTAGGCGTAGAAGTCACCATCATATCTCGGCAAATAATCAGGCTAGAGTTGGCGCGAGTGACCTGATACTCATCACGAGTCACAGTACCAATGCAAATGCATCATCTATACATACCCTCCTGTAGCTATAGCTAGCTATTTGAGTGCAAGTAGGCTGTAGCTAGCATAGGCAGAGGCGATGACTTGAGCGAGCGGGTCTCTGCGTGTGATGACGCGTGCGGTGCGACGGTGGGAGGAGTGAGTACCTGCGCATGCGAGTTGCGTTTGCGTGACGGTCGTCAACCCAGCCCAATTATTCCTTTCTAATTATCCACGAGCTCTTCGGCGCTGCTGCTCTCCCTGACTCTCTCTCTCTGGTGGGCTGGTGCCTGGTGGTGATAGCGAAAGCTTTCGGTCGGTCCCGGCGGGGCCGAGTCGGCGGCGACGGCTCCAACCGAACCGAACCGAACCTGCCCCTCCCGACGCGGTCGCGCAGGCGCAGCCAAACCAACAAGGCCACACCACACACACGTGACGGGGACGGCCCCGCACCCCTCGGATTCCGCGGGGGTGGCAAATGTGCAGTGGGGAACGGAACGGGACGGGCGGACGGACGGACCACTGAGCGGATCACGTGGTGTGGTGATCATGTGTGCTGTGCAGTGCAGTTGGCGCGGGTCCGCGGAGGCGTGGTGGGCACGGCGGCACGGGCTCTCTCTCTCGCTCGCTCGCCTCGGCTGCCGCCTCCCACGATCCATGGACGCCCTGCCTGCTTTGTGTGCTTTCCGTTCCTTTCCTTTACCAGTTTACCCGTTCCGGTTCCGGCTCGCGCCGCTTTCCGACGGATCACTCACTGCCGCGCGGGCCCACCAACTTTGCTGGTGTCGTGGTGAACTGGTGCCCCCCTCCTCCGCTTGGTACAGCACAGCACAGTACAGGTAGCAATGTAGTTGTGCTCGTACTTTTCGATTCTTTTTCCAGGAAAAGGAAAAAAAAAACATTAAAGCCTCTTTCTGCTCTGCGGTCCTGAGCAGCACGGGCACGGCTCCGTGCCAGGCAAATACCGTGCCGGACACAGGAAAGGCTCTGATTGCGCGGTCTATTTATTTTCTTTTCAAAAATATACTACTCCGTACAACTATACTACTAGTACAGCATAGTATTTTATCAAATAAAAAACACGGTACTACTAGTAATATTTTATCACATATAATAATAATAATAACAACAACAACATTTTAAAGAGGAGGAATACAGTAAACACTACTAAGTATGTATCTCTACCGACTACTGTACCGGTAGGTAGTCGTATAATACTGGTACTGTAGAAGAAGCAATACTCCTACTACACTGTATCTCTACGTTCGTTCGTGCACACACAGTACTACGCCTACTCTACGGACTCGTCTACCGGGAGACTTGTGCAAGGGTGCAAGCCGATAGGCATGGGGAGCCGCGCCGCGAGCGCGAGACACAAAAAACCAGGAACAAGGAAAGAAGGCTCTCTCGGAACTCCCCCACCCCTCCTGGCCTGTGGCCCCCACTGTTTCAGGCCGGCCGACGGGACTTGTCAAGCTGAAGTTGTCACCGCTCCGGTGGCCGTCCGAAGTCAACCTGCCACCAGTCTGCGCCTGCCTTCGCACTCTGCTCTGCTCCTGGCGCCGGACCGGGCCGGCCAATCGCAGCACCTCTCTGTCTCGGGTAGCCGTAGGCTGGAATCCAAAGCTTCCCGTATAGCCTTTCGTGCGGGATCGTGTTTATACCCTGTACACGAGTACTTCCTCCGTCCAAAAAAATCACAATTCTAGCTTTTTTAAGACGGAGGGTGTAGACATGAAAACATACTAGGCAAGACCCAAAGGGCGGGCCGGGCAAGTACGATGTCCTCTCCAGTCTCCTCCACACGGTATCATCCCCCGCAATGCCGAAAACGAAAGGAACCGCAAGATAAGTGAAGGAACAGGAAGGCACCAGCACCATCGCACCCGTGCTAGTACTACTAGTAAACTTTGTATCGTGGCGTGCGTCGGTGCGTGACACATGACGGCCCGCGCGGCGCCAGTCAAAACAATGGTCCATCCACCCGTATGGCCGTATGCCACCAATGGGCAATGCTCCGTTCACGTCACGTCTTACCCCATCTCTCCATCTCCTCCTCCTCCTCCTCCAACTCCTGCTACTGCTAGGTACACAAAAATACTGCCACCACGTGCTACGCCCATCCATACCAGACACCGTATACAAGCACGTGTCGACTCGAGAAGGGGGCCCCTCTCTATACCACTGACATAAAATCTCGCTCCCGGTCGTAAAGCCGAGCCGCGGGGCCCACGGCCAGGCAGCCAGCCAGACACACGGAGCCGTGGGCCCCGTCCGCGTCCCGTCCCGTCCAGGCGTGGTCCGTCCCTGCTTCCTTTCCTTCCCGTTCTCCGCCCTCCCGCCTGCCTGCCTGCCTGCTGCTGTTATAAATACCCCGCCCCGTCACCATCCTCCGCTCCGTTCCCCTCCGGACAAATTCCGCTCTCTGTCTGCTTTGTTTATAGCGGCGACGCTGCACGCGACGCAGGGGGTTGGGCTGCGTTGCGTCTCCTCTCCGACACCGAAGCTTCCCTCCCTCCCTCCACCGCGACCCCCGAGTCGTCGTCGACCTTCACCGGCGGCGGCGGGCCCGGGTGGGATTCGGCGGCGGGGCTGCGCCGCGCCGCGCCGATTCCGTGTGGCGTCGGACTGGATCGGCTCCCAACGCGAGGTACGGCACCTCGATTCAGCTGATTCCCCTCTGGTTCTCGCGCGATCGACCACCGGCGTCACGCGATCGGCGGTTTCGTCCCTGGGCCCACGCTCGTGTACCCAGGATTCCCCGTCTTAGCGCCGCAGGCGGCGGCGATTCGATGCGCCGTGGTCCAGGAACGCTTGGCGTGCTCTAGAAATGTTCAGTCGTAGCGAGATTTTTTGTTTTTTTCTCTCTCTCCCCCGAGATCGAATCGCCCGATTTTGAGTTGCTTGTTTGGTTACTACTTTGCATGATTATGGATTTGCAGAGACATGTATTTGTTGTTTATTTATTGTGTATGTTGGTTTGCATGATTTACGGAATACAGAGACATGTTAGGCATCACGGGAGTTCCCATAATTGTTTACTGGATAGACTAGAATTAATAGAATGTGTCCTGAGTTTAATTCTGCAACCAAAGCCTGCATTTTTACAACTTTAACATGTGCTTTCCATTCAGAGGATGCATACTCTTGACCCCTTTTTGGTCTCCACCAATAAGCATTGTTCTGGTACGTGGTACCTGTTCCAATCGGGGTAATTGTCCAGCGTCGATTACCATTTCCCCGTCTTGTGCATCTTTGGCTTCTACTCTTCCCATTCTGTGTGGTTTCTATTTAAATTGCCCAAGAAAACGTTATTTATGTTGAAATGCCTGTCAAGGATGATGCTTACTATAATCTGCGGCTTTGGGCTTGCTGTTTCGATCCAAGTTACCCCTTGGGTATGTAGTCTCTGCTTTGACATCTTGAGTTCCATCGATGGAGAATGTGCTGACTCCAGATAGATGGGTGAGATACGTATTTGCATTTGTTTTGCTTGACTACTCGAACAGGATTCCTCTCGGAGCTCCACCATTTCGGTACCTCTGGAGCACTTGTCATCCATGTAGTCCAAGCATCATTGGTGTTGTCCTCTCGCTGTATTAGGATGTTGTGGTTGTGATTTTGCTACAAGAGACATCTGATTTTTTTTCTAAATGTTGCATGCTGCTGTCGAATCTGAATGATGCTAAATGGAAGCATTGTTCGGTAGTCATTTATTCGGTTGGTTCTGTGATGTCTTCATTAACCCTGTCCCGTTGAGGTCTTCGATTAGTAATTACATTTGCTGCCTTATCACCTTCGTTCTGATTAACCCTGTCACGTTGAGGACTTAGATTGGTATTACATTTGCTGCCTTATCACCTTCGTTCTAACCTATTTTGTTGTTTTATTTATAGTGTAAACATGAATCTGACATTGTCATTTGTAGGATGATGTTAGGCTGTAGTCAATATTGGTAAGTCTTAGTGACTATTTAGTATATCCTTCAACACTTTTTTGTTTATGAAATTGATCATGCATAGGGAAGGTGTTTTCTAACAATATTGAAACCTCTCAGAACTGGAAAGCAAGAACTGATACACGAGAAAAACTGCAGCTTGTCTCCAGTTTTGCATGCTGATTCTGATTAATATTTGCAAGATGAACCTTATCCAAAAGAAATCCAAGTTAGTTATCTATTGAATTTGGAGTGGTGTGGATTTACCAATGACCAGAGGAAGGGCAGAAGGACACCCGCCAAGAATTTTAGGAATGACATAGTTTGGGGCCTCTGGGCATGTATTGCTTGGAGCATTTCTTCTTTTATTTGCATCTGTTTTTTTCTTTTCTTTGTATACTTTGTTTCTTCATGCTATGTAAAATAAATTTTATTTGATTTGTTACTAAGAATGTATAAAAAAGTTTGGAAGGAATAATGTGATATACAATGTGGTTGTAAATCTATTTGATATCTGAGTGCCTATTTATAACAAAACGGTTATTTTCCTAGTTTCTGGAGCCTTTATGGTACATTTGAATTCTACTTGACATTATCAAGGATCATTTTGCGTTGTTAGATTCCATGTAGCTGAGTTTTGATAATTTCCCTAGTCAGTTTGTATCTAGTACTATCATTGAGGGTGATAAGAACACGCTCAAGTGTCAAGATCGGTATTCTGTAGTCTATTTACCAGCTGTTTACCTATCAAGGCATGAGAATAATTTAAGGAAGAATGATTTGGTACTTGTTTTGTGATATCTTAGGCACACTATATGTAAGTATTGTTGACCTAGCAATATTTGCTATAAACTTCATGGCAATGTATGCTTTCAGTTGGGTCTTGACTTATACTGTTATATGATGCTGGATTATTGATATCAATTTTGTTTTTTCATTTCCAGATTATTAAGGGCAGGCGGACCTGACTTCTTGTTTTATGGCTCGGAATAATCAGGGCCATCTCCAGCTGCCAGAGATGGATCATATTCAACCCAAGAACATCCCACACAATGAATCACTGCCTCTAGGTAGCTGGACTAACTCCAGTACTCTATACATGTGTAAATTTATTGAAATTGTGATAAAATAAATAACATTTCCTGTTCTAATCTCAGGCCAGAAGCTTCTGCTGCATCATGGAAGTGATGCGCCCCTTAGAATTGGTCATTCGATTCATGGGAATATGGGACTTAGATCAAATGATCTTCCATCTTCAAGCCGCACTGTGCAAACTCTAGGCTATAGAGTTGGGAACTCAGGAACCTCACATGCTTCCTTTGTTCATTCTCATGCTGGAAGTTCCAGTAGCCATTTACCAGAACCTGTTGTGAATTATCCAAATAGGTCTGACGAAGGCTTTGCTCCAGTGGGTTCCCACATAGACAACAGAAGGGCTACAATGAAGCGAAAAGATCCCAGTGTACACCCTGCGGGGATCAGTGCTACTGGTTATTATGTTGGAAGTTCTTCCAATACTCAGCCATCTAACTCTGTGCAGCCAAATCCTGCTCCACTTGCTGAGCCCTTTCTTCGTCAATTACCTTTAAGCATTGACCAAAGTGGTTGGGATGGCCAACACTTAATTTATCAAGAAGGATTTCAGAGGAATGTGAGAGCACGCCACAGTCATAATATTTCATTAGAACCCAGATCAGCTTCAACCTACCCACTAAACAGTGTTCATGTGCCGTCATTTGGTTCAACTGCAAGTGCTTCCTCAAGTACTTCAGTGGAAAGGAACCAAGCACCTGTTTCTGTGCCAACAAGAACTGTACCATCAGGTTAGTATTTGAAGCTTAGTTAAATATATGCTAGATTATCTAATATTGTTTTAACATGACATGGTGGAAGCAAAACTTGATCCTTCAAAGTTTGATTAGGAGCTGCTTTCATGCGTTGATTTAAAACATGATGCAATACATGTCTTTTGAGTTTGAACTGAAGAATCCATTTTGTTTTAATGATAGCAGTTTCTGTTATTGATTCAGTCTTACCATTATTATATACCATTATTATACTTACAGTGCAGATTTTTTTTTATGGTTCTGTAGTTGCACCAGGTATCACTAGCAGGGCCCTGACAGGGAGGGCCTACTATCCTGTGGTTGGAAGCAGCAACTCAAGTGTTGGTGCTGTCCCAACTATCCATGGATCATCTGGCGCTGCAATATTTGCTAATGGTGGCTATGCTCCTAGTAGTGTTCATGCTGGAACTGTTCCTATCTACCCTAATCCAGCTCCTGCTACTTCATCTGGCTCTAGAGCCATGCCCCATCAGATGGTCATTCAGAGTCATCCACCTGCTACCTCTGCAGCAACCTCTACAGCTATCCGGATCGCTCAACCATTACCTGCCAGAACTGCTGCGGCATCTAGACATGCAAGACATGTATCAGCAGGACTTGCTAACAATGGAAGGTACAGAAGGGCTAGGAGCTCTTACTACAGTCTTCATCCATTGATGGTAGAAGCAGAGGTAGATAGCTTTTTCTTCCCTGTTTCATTGAAGTTAAGTTAGTGTTGTTGTAGAACTTGAAACTGATGTTGCTGCTGTTTGTGTAGCGGTTCATGATGGACCAGTTAGTCTTTTACGAATCAAGAGCAGCAGCTGCTGACCCCCACAGGAACATGAGACTGGACATTGACAACATGAGTTACGAGGTAAGGAGTTCTGCATTTTGCTCCTCCAACTGTCTGGATCTGTAAATTTGAAGATTTCTTGTAACTAATGTTTTGTTGTCCACAGGACCTGTTGGCTTTGGGAGAATCTATTGGTAGTGTCAACACAGGCTTGGCTGATGAAAACATTTCGAAGTGTGTGAAAGAAGTGGTCTGTTGCAGTTCTGACCAGATGCAAAACGATCAAGATGACCAAGACGATGGAAGCTGCGTCGTTTGCATGGTACATTTTCTCAATATATTCCTGTGTAAACGGATGCTTAATAATAAGTTAATTATTGTATAACCATGGCCCAAAACTGTTGAATTCTATTTCTGACCGATGGATGCATTCTGACAGGAGGGCTACAAAGACAAGGATATGCTGGGAATACTGAAATGCAGGCATGACTTCCATGCCGACTGCATCAAGAAGTGGTTGCAGACGAAGAATTCATGCCCGGTGTGCAAAGCAGCCGCGGCTTAGGACAAACACCAGAGGAGCAAAGCAACTATTGTGCTCCTCGATCCATTCATTTTAGGCTCAAGATTAAATGATGCCATTTCATTCTTTTCCTCCTAGGCAGGCAGCCATGTAAATAAATGCTGTATGGTGATTAATTAGTTATCTCTTGGGTTACATTAGCCCAATTTTTTTTGTTGTATTGTAACAAAATCCAGTTGTGAAAGCAACCAATCATCAATCAAGTTGTTACAAACTCATGTCACGGTTCTTGGATTAGCCGACACTTGAAATCAGTTGGGATGTACTTCTCTGCCATTGGTGCCTGGTAACTTCGGTTTGAAGGTGGTGAAGCTGCAACTCTGTTCTTCTCATTGGCGTTTTGGACTAGTAGAAATTCTTGTTTGCTGTCGTCGACCTGATGCATGATGTGTGCATGTACTCTACATGGATGCGGCACCCGGCTGATGGGGACGGTTGGATCGGATGTTAGCATCGTGGCAGGCCGAAGAACACACCGGAACCCAGCCGTGCGATGCATCTCGGTCGTCGTAGTCGTTTTTTTGTTTCCTGCCAAGCTGAAAGAATTATTGAACCAATCCTACTCTGCAGGCAGAAATAATACGTTAGATGCAGCGGCTATTCATGATGAAAGAAATGCACCAGCTGCTTGTTTACTTTTGTCCCCGAAATATTCTCTGGCTCTGTGATCGTTCATATGCTTGGTTAGTTTGGTGACACCACCACTGGTCTGGACAGAGTGTCTTTGTAGTGAGCAACATGGGGTGAGCCTTGCTAGATTAGATCCTAACCTGCACCTCTCTCTCTCTCTCTCTCTCTCTGGGTAAATGAGGACTGGATTGATCTAGGAAGCTAACTGAAGTTGGTTGATTTTTTTACCAAAAAAAAACAACAACAAAAGAATTAGGTCCAAGATTATCCAGATCAGGGGATGTGATAGCAAAGGTTGCTACTTGCTGAAGTGCTAGTGAATAACTGCAGAGAAATCTTGTCCTACCTAGTATTTGATTAAGCTGAGTTATCCCCCTGAATGGAAAAACAAAAAAGGAAAAAGAAAACCTGCTAAGAATTTTCATCAGAACTATAAGTCACCTGTTGTTTCGAGTTGTCTAACAACAAACTCTACCAAATTATTATTTGTGATGGATTATCCCTGAAATTCATTCACCCGGACGGCTGGCTAACATCACCCGTCCTGCTCGTTCACTCATTTGTCCCGCTCCATGTTCCGTTAAACTGGATGGCAAACCTTTTTCTCAGCTAACCCATCCCTACCAAAAACAACAGCCTATCACTGACCCTCAAATCAGCATCATTACCACCTTGTGATCGTCAGAAAATCTGCACCCAGCTCTTGTGATTTAGCCCCCCTGCAACCTGAATTATCTGCACTTGCTGCTGCTTGAAGCAAGCACGGCTGTTAGGCTGTTCCACCTGGGCAGCTCACCTCACCTCACCTCACCGTTTGGTGCCCTGTAACTGTAAGACTCACCCCCACCACCTTCTCTTACACCTCACTCTTCTCCAACCACCTCGCTCGCTATAAATGGCAAGCTAGCGTCACAAACCCCTGCCACACCAATCCAGCTGCATTTGATCTGCATTGCCTGCACAGATAGAGCAAGTTACCACGTCGCGCCCGTCAGCAGCAGCGGTTTAGTCACCATGCAGGCCACCACGCGGAGACTCGTGCGCGTCCTCGTGGTGCTCGCCGTCGTGGTCACCACGGCGACGGCACAGGGCCCGACGGCGGCTCCGGCGACGCCTACGCCGGCGACACCCGCGGCACCGACGACACCCGCGGCGCCGGCGCCCGTGGCGAAGACGACGACGACGTCCAGCAACATCACGGGCGTGCTGGCCAAGGGCGGGCAGTTCAACACGTTCATCCGGCTGCTCAAGTCGACGGGGGTGGCGTCGCAGATCGACAACCAGGTGAGCAACGGCGGGAACGGGATCACGGTGTTCGCGCCCACGGACAACGCCTTCACGTCGCTGCCGTCCGGCACGCTCAACTCGCTGTCGGACCAGGACAAGAACGCGCTGGTGCAGTACCACGTCGTGTCCACCGCCATCCCCATGTCGCAGTTCGACACCGTCAGCAACCCGCTCCGGACGCAGGCGGGAAGCGCTTTGCCCGGGGAGTACCCGCTCAACGTCACCTCCGAGGGCCAGCAGGTGAACATCACCACGGGCGTCGTCAACGCCACCGTCGCTAACTCCCTCGTCACCTCCGAAGACAGCCTCGTTGTCTACCAGGTCGACAAGGTGCTGCTTCCCATGAAGCTCTTCGGCAAGGCCCAAGAAGCGCCCGCGCCCGCGCCGCTCGCGCCGGCTAAGAAGAAGGGAAAGACGCCGGCGGCCGTCGCCGACTCGCCCGAGGCAGAGGCGTCCCCGGACGCCACGACCGCGTCGCTCGCGGCAGCGAGGTTGACGAAGGGAGGTGGCGGACTCCTCGCCGCGGCTCTAGCGCTCGCCGGCGTGTGGTGGGGGCTGTAGTAACGTGGTGACGGCGATGAGGTCTCCCTCCGGCCGTGACATCCATCATGCATGCCATCTTTTTGTATACTTTTTTTTTGTTTCGCAGGTCTTGTTGGTCTTTTCGTTTTTAACTGTGCCCATTTTTGGATGAAAATATTCTTCCCTGCCATTGAAATTGCTAGGAGTATGTATGTCTTGTAATGATGTAATGTAATGTCGTTGTCTCATTTTTATGTATTTCTACTAAATAAATATGAGTTGTGTATATTTCAGTACCCAATTCTATTTGATTCAGTTCTCATAAAACGGTTTATCAGATTGGGCTTAGTTTCATCATTAAAAACACACACACACACACACACACACAATGTTGAAGCAGATACATGCGCAGAATCTGACATGACGAAAACAATGTGAATGCAAAGAGAGAAACACAATTAGTTTTACGATATCCTGCAATAATAACTATTACAACCTCTCTTGCTAAAAAAATAAAGAAAAAGAAAGAGTAGCTAGCCTTTCTCTACAAGTGTAAGAACCAAGGAACAAGACATTCAGTTAAATTTTGTCAAACGCACATCAATCAATCAAGAAGGTTACAGTGAGCTTTCCATGCTCGAAGTCCTTGCATGAGCATTACAGCAACATGGAACAGATACCGATTGCCCAACTCTTCAGTTGTATATTATATCGATTCATTAGGAAACATATCCCTGTCATCGCCACCGGTTGTTGAAGGATATAGCAGGATCCCCAAATGTTGTGGTAAACATGCCCTGATGTCCTCCTCCAGATGGCAGTCTACCAAGAAAAGTTTCTGCAGTGAATGTGGCAGCTTCACAATTCTTAGTGCTGGACAATCTTGGGCCAGCAATCTCTCCAACTCCTCAGATTGGAGAGCCTTCTCAAACTTCTGTTGTTCCTGACCTTGAGCCACACCAATGCTCGTTAAATCTAAATAAATCTACAACTAAGTTATACGTGATCTAATGAGTACGAATTTTTTTTATTAAAGTTTGAACATATAATATTTAGGCTACCATAAAATTTTGGCACAATCAAACCATAGAAACTGCAGTTATAAATTATTTGAATTAATTACAAAAAAGAATAAATATAAATCTACATAAAAAATTATATTAAAATGTACTATATTATATATTCACTTTATAGATCTACTCATGTGGAGTCCAACAAAATTAAACTTTCCATTTTATTTTTTCTATTATTTACTCTGATTTTGCAAATATTTAGCTAAAATAAATAAAAATGAAAAAGATAAAACCACCTTCAAAACCGTTTATAACTGGATCAAAGAGCTAAAACATATGGTTTTAGAAAAAAATGAGGAGTGGTTTTTCCAACTAGTGAGAATGCACGTGCGATACGCACGTGTTTATAGTTATAATAGGCGACATCCTCTTATATGTGTTTCACTATGAAATATCAATTTTACCATCAAATTCATGGCTAGACTTGACCTGTAAAATGGGGAATCAGTCCATGTGTAGACTATCTTGATTGTAACATCCAACAACAGAAACACGTGTCTAGAAATATTTGTGATCAAAGGAACAATAATGCCATTTTTACAACTCTGCATCATCATTTTCCTATCCCATACCATGTTCATCTTCATATGTTTAGTAAAGTCCATCACATATTTCCTCGGTCAATGACCTTAGCTCTAGAGTCACTCTGGTGACTCTCTTCTTATTGAATCAGCAGACTGACATCTGCTTGACAATGCCATTCGGTGATTTTCTTTGAGGTATGGAGAAAATTTTCACCAAAAAATTCAGCATTGCATAAATGTTGAGATGAATGCGAACAAGCAGTTCGGTTCATTAATTTACACATGCTCTAGGTTCCTATTTGAAATTGAAATTATTCAGATTTTTTTAGTTTTTAGAACCTAGTAGCACCAAATCATGTTATTATCCCTATTATTACTTACAATGGTAGCCAAATATATAAAGTTGTCCTTCCACCTTTATGCATTTATCAATTTTTCCCAAAAAAGATGTAGCTAAAACCAAAGGAACACCAGAGAGGCCAATACTACTTTCCAAAGGTCATAAATGCTATATTAATTGTCCAAGGAGCTAATCAATATACGTACATGCTTAACATGACAATAGTAATTTTTAGTCCACAAAACATAATCACAAAGATTTAGAAACAAGAGTTCAAAAGTTTATGAACCAGTAAAGTGTGAACTTATCTTCAGTTCTAGTTGTCTGGAGTGGATGCACGTGAAGTTTACCATCTTTTAAACATTCATCTGAAGGCTAGCAAGTTCAACATCATCAGTGGATATGATGATAAAATATCTGGCTAATAAGATACGATGTAATTTGGTATAAGAAATTGAGCTTAAAAGGCTAATGAAATATAAGCCTGATTTAGAGTGAGGAAAAGATTGTCTACCTAGAATATCTGCCTTCCGATCTAATGTCTTGAATAAGGTTAACATTGTATATGACATGCATGTTTCCAATTTAATAAAAAATTCTTTGAGTACCGTGTCTGGATTGCAACAAAGATATATTGGTTACCTGCTCTTCGTTACTTCCAGGACCATCGATGATGGCAACAGCTAGGGTGCAAGACAACAACACCAACCCTGCAGATGTGATTTCCTTCTTACTGTCCTACTGACGACGTGTGATGTCTTGATGGCATTCTCCTTCTACCAAATGACGCAGGGAAGATTCCATGACCGTGAGCTCGCGAAGATAAACACGTACAGGGATGCGAGCTGGCCGTGCCGTCTCTTCCGTGCGCTCGCAACAAGGGATGTTCGTGTGCTAGCGTCGTCGAACGGACCGGCCCTGCGCCGCCGCCCTAGGGTTGATTGTTACCGATGAGATGAGATTAGCGCCTACGGCCTACGTGTGGAGCTGAGATGTTGAGGGGTACGGACGGGTTATGGGTACGGGGAGGACGGGTTAGTTTTTTAGGTGAGAAAAAAATACGTGAGGGTCCAAAAAGCACTCCGTCCTAGGAAACACACGTGTAAGTATGTGTTAGTCATGCTGGACCCATCTATCAAGTTAATATCTAGCGTTAGATGACCAATCAAAACAAATCTAAGCGATAAAATCTTAGATGAGTAGGAAATTTTTAGGTGACAGGTATTTTACAATTCCTTCGCTCTTTTATAGTATAGTATAGATTTAAAGTTTAAAGAGAAAAAAAAATAGACTCGTAAAAGTTGGAAGAGGAAAAGTGGTGATGCCAATGAGATTGTGACTCTAGACAAGCTTCGTTCCCACCCATAAAGAAAGTTCCATCTGGATGGGCCGAAAAGAGCATGACACAGCTTCGACCAAGCGCAGATGGCTTCCTGCCCAGCCCATATGCAGCTCACTCGTGAGCCGAGTCGAGGTTGGAGAGTTGTTTGTAATCGAACGGCTTTCTACCTAGCTCATATGCTGCTCACTCATGGACATGCCCGAAAGAAACCCATACAGTACACTACATAAATCAAAATCGAACTTGACCCCATTGAGGGCCTGTTTGGAACGCGAGATTTTTTCCTGCGTAATTCCTGTGAAATTCCTGCGTTCCAACCCTGATTGATTGATTGATTTGAAGTCAATCCCTAGTCTGTTTCGGCCCATATGCAGGGCTCTGTTCGCCTCGTAGAAAAGTTAGCTGATTGAATTATGTTAGAGAATTCGAAGAGGGAGGGAGTGCTTTGTATATGTGGTAATTACACAACCTTAGTATAATGTACACTAGTCAACATGATGTGACACTTGGTGCGTTTTCTTGTTTTTTTTCGACCAACAGTGTGTTTGCTTGTTGTCCTGGGAATATCGTGTGGCTAGGAGACCCATTGGGGTACTCAAACATAAAATGAGTCTCCAACAGGATAAGGATAACTATAACCTTCAACATAGTATAAGATTAGGTGTCAGGGGAAGCATAGCACAAATCTGAGTATCATATATCTTGAAAATCCATTTGAACAAAGAATTGTCTTTTGGGTCATGCTATTGCAGAAGACTAAAAATGAGTATCAAACCTTTTGCCTGTAACGCAACTCAAATTACAAATAGGTGTTGTATTTTTTGTTATGGTTGTTAGAGATAGTCTTAGACATCGAATTTTGAGCACCTATGACTAGATCGAGTTGCTTGGCGTGTGTCAGACCGAAGGGATAATGCGGAAGGGTGAATTGCCTGTATTTTTCGCGAACTTGATGAATAGTTTTGGAACAAGCCTAGGTGGGAAGGGGGACACAGCTGGAAGAAGTCACCCTTTTTTGGTGGTTTTCGGGTAGCGGTAGAAAACGGCTTTGGCTCCTGCGCTTCTTCTTGCCTAGAGACATTTTGAAACAACCCGTTTTCTAGGGCTTTAGCTAGAGCTTCGGTAGAAATTGGTGAATGAGCCAAACCGAAGAGGGTGCTTACATATGCTTATTTCTGCTCACTTTGGATGAAGAAGGAGCGACATAGGGCACCCTTGTGCACTTGATAGTGACAATTGATTGTCTTAACGTCATGTTGTGAATTATATATGACTTGTCTTAGCGACATGGTTTTATGGACCTTTTTTTGTTAAACAATGTCATTCGACATCATAAACTTGTCTTAGTTCCGTATGATTTCGTCAATGGAGTAGTCACAGTTATTCCACTAAATTGATTAGAATGTTCTTTTTTGTTAGTCATGAGGAATGAGTTCTCATGGAACACGTAGTTGTTCGATGGAAAGTATAACCTAGTGTCAAGCCTTTGTGACCAAGCTGACACACATACTAGTGTGTTTTAAGCTTTGTCAGCGACGGGAGAAATGAAAAATAAAAGGTATGCGATAGTGAGGAACAAGGCCTACTCTAGAAAGATCTTAACTGGTAGAGTATTAGAAGTCTAATAACAGTTTGGATAGCATGCTTTAAATTTTGACTCATCAGTAGTTAAAGACTTGAACGTATGTATGGAGTATCTTATACTTCTTTTCATGTTTATTGTAGACTCAATTCTCAATGATATAACAAGGCAAAAAAAGGTTAGCAATTGTCTTGAAGCTATTCTGATCAGATATGGTGCTAGTATTATATTGGATGAAATGTTTGCTAAGCTTCAGCTAAGATGAGAAGTCTAATGGTAATTTGGATATCTTACTTTAAATTTTGATTCATCAGTAGTCAGAGGCTTGAACATATGTACGAAGTATCTTATACTTTTCATGTTTATTATAGGCTCACTTCTAAATGATATAACAAAGAAAACAAGGTTAGCAACTGCCTTGGAGCTATTCCGGTCAGATGGGATCCCAGTAGATTGTGAAGGTAAAACGTGTGAAGGTAAAACAGAGAATATCAAGGTTCAAACATACCTATATATCAACTTTCCTTTAGATCAATCGTGGGGAGAATTAGATTGGATGAAATATTTGCTAAGTTTCAATTAAGTATAAGAAGTCTAATGGTAATTTGGATATCTTACTTTAAACATATGTATAAAATATCTTATACTTATTTTCATGTTTATTATAGGTTCAATTCCCAATGACATAACAGTGAAACAAAGTTAGCAACTGTCTTGGAGATATTCCGATCAGATTGGGTAAAACATAGATGTCGGTGTTTTAGAAATCGGGCTCCCTAGCACCAGCGAGTAAATTTGTACTGCGCGTTTAGAATCGAATGATTGCACAGATTAGACACAAGGATGTATATTGGTTCAGGTAGAAACATCCTACGTCTAGTGGATTGCAAGACTGGTGTTACTCTGCACATGGTGCTCGTAGTAGGGGTACAAGTGGTCGAGAAAGCGACAAGGTCCCAAGTCTTTGGTATTGTGAGCGTAGGATGAGGTTCCATGGGGTGTTTGTGCGTTGTGTGTTGTTGTTTTTTTTGGAGGGAGCGTTCTCTTCTGGAGGAGTCTTCTGCTTCCCCTTTTATAACATATAAGGGGAGGGCATGGGTTATAGAGTTTTTACATAAAAGATCGTAAAAGGGGTGAAAGTGCATTTGCCCCCTATGTGGGTTTTGGTAAATTAATGACAATCAAATTAGCGACTAACATGCTTATCCTAGTATATTCACATGTGTTAGTCCATAGTAATACTTAAATGATGAGATTTGGTGATTGAAGCACCCCCAAATTTCACTCAATGGAAAGCAGTTCAACTCAAGTGCTTAATAGATTTATCCTTTTAACTTGAGTCATAGAAAAAGCCGCACTACCAAGAGGGATGCAAATTAGATTAGCTAGATGTGGATAAGAGTGCTCAAGTCATTAGTATAGATGCGCTTGAGAGACACATTGCACAACATGCACTTAAAAATCGATTTTTGTCTACCACCTGTTCCACCGTAGTATCGGTTTCCCATCGGTAGTACTGGTGAAGACCGGTAGTACTGGTCAAGAACTGGTAGTACTCGTAGCCCATGACTTCGCCCAACCTGGGCGGCTCGCTAGAGAACCATCGATAGTACTGGTTGTCCACCGATAGTACCAGTGATGATCAGTAGTACCGGTAAGAGTTCGGTAGTACTGGTAGGCCATAGTATCGCCCACCTTGGGTGGCCTATAGGATGCCCACTTGATAGCCACCAGTAGTACCGACTTCCCACCAGTAGTATTGAAAGGTCCCTATGTGATTTTGGTAATTAAGTGACAACCTAGGTGAACTAATTTGTGTTTGAGTGATGCACGCAGGAGATTAGTTCACATGTGATTGTGTGATGAAGGAGCTTATTGCACATGAGACATGACATGGAGTCATGTGACCAAGGTGGAGAAGATCAAGATGAGGCTTGGCTTGATGGACCGGTTGCAAGTGTGAAGGGCAAGTGGGTGATGCTTGGCGTCGATGGACCGACACAACTGTGAAGAGAAAGTGAGGTCAAGATCGATGAACCAATACGGTCACATGATAATATGAAGTGGATCATATCATTTGGTGATAGGTTGGTGCATGTGTTGCATCAACATTGGAGGAGATGAAATGGAATGTGCAAGACAAAGGTATAACTTATAGGGCATTCATTTCACCAGTCATAGGTGTGTAGAGAAGTATATGACCAGATTTAGGATAGATAGTCGTACTATCAAGAGGAGCAAACTTGTTTGTGTATCAGTTATCTAGTGCCACTTGAGCGATCTAACATTGTGATGCATTAGGATCGAGTGGCGTAGTCAGAGCAAGTAAAAATGTTTTAAAAATGTTTGTGAAAATTCTAACACACATGAATAAGGTGGTGGACATATTTGTGTTAGCACATGAAAAGCAAAGGAAGAAGAGTGGAGAAGTTTGGGTTGAGATACAGACTCCGAACGCTAGGGTGTTAGCGAGTCCGGATCAATTGAGTTGTGTCCGGACGCTAACCCTAGCTTGTACTGTGCTGACTGTGAAGGTTTGGATGGTAGACTTGGTCCAGACGGCGTCTTTGGACAAGTGTATGGAGGTTTGGCCGTCTCTGGATCTCTCGGTGTTGAGTCCGGACGTGGGACATTGGTCCAGACGCCTAGTCCGGACGCTGTCCGAAGGAGAAAATGCTCTCTGGATGCTTACTGCATAAGGTCTGGACGCTGGAGTCTTTGGTCTGGAGGTTGACTGTTGGTTGCGTCCGGAGGTACGTTTGTGCGTGTTGCCGAGCGTGCCAACGGCTAATTCAAAAGTGGTGAAGCGTTCGGACACATGAGAAATGGTCCGGACCCTACATGAGACATGCGCAGAGTTGGGAAAAACAGCTAGTTTCTTTCCCTCTCTATATATAGACTTGGTGGTCGGCCTTGGCCGGTTGCTGAGCACCCTTGAGCCTTGGTGGCTTGTTTAGGTGTGCTTGAGAGCCCTTCAACTCACACATACTTGATAGTGTTCATCTGATTATGTGAGAGAGTGATTTCTAGTGCATTGCATTGCGAGTTTGCATCAAGTGACACTGGGTGATTGTGTTGCAAGTCGATGGTGCTTGTTACTCTTGGAGGTTGCCACCTCCTAGACGGCTTGGTGGTCGTGGCTCCCTCGAAGCACGCAAGAAGCTTGTACGTGACTCTAGAGAAGAGCTTGTGAGGGGTGTTGTTTTTGCCCCACGGGAGATCGCAAAGAGCAACTTTAGTTGAGCGTGTCATTGAGTGCCCTCATCTTATGTTGGTTGTGCGGCAAGTGTCGGGTTAGGCTTGTGAATGCCTATTAGCGCGTGAACCTCCAAGTGAGTGAGCCGACACAACGGGGACTAGGTTGGTGGCGACCAAGTGAACCTCGGGAGAAAAATCACCGTGTCAATCTTGTGTACATCTTCTCAGCGGTTTGCATTCTCTGAATCACTAGCTTGTATTTACTTATTCATACTTATGGCAGTGTTTAGTAGTTGCTCTTGTAACCTGTTTGGCTTGAGTAGCTTACTTAGTTACCTTATTTCTTGTGTAGCATAGAAGTAGCTCTTGTGAGGGGCTAATTGGCTTGAGTAGCCGTGTTAGTCACATTGCTTAGTTTGTGTGACCATACAACCTAGACTTAGCAAACGCTTCATCTAAATTACCATTTTTGGATGAAAATATTCTTCCTTGTCATTGAAATTGCTAGGAGTATTCATGTCTTGTAATGATGTAATGTAATGTCGTTGTCTCATTTTTTATGTATTTCTACTAAATAAATACGAGCTATGTATATTTTAGTACCCGATTCTATTTGATTGAGTTCATATAAAACCACGAGTTTATCAGGCTTCGTTTCATCATTAAAAAAACACACAAACAATGTTGAAGCAGATACATGCGCGGAATCTGACATGACGAAAACAATGGGAATGCAAAGAGAGAAACACAATTATTTTTACGATATCATGCAATAATAACTATTACTACATCTCTTACTAAAAAAAGAAAAAGAAAAAAAAACAGCAACTAGCCTTTCTACCCTACTAATTTACCATTTTTTGTTTCCTATGTCTACACAAAAAAACGCACCCCGCTGAGAAGCCCCACCTTCGTGCACTCAGAATCGTGCACCCAGAAAAATCACACCTTCAAAATAAACAATTCAGATTTAGCCTAAGTCTTCTCTCTCTCCTTATTCACTCAGATCCAACGGTCCTCAGATCCAACGGTCCAGTTTTTATGTATCATCCTCCCATCTCTCACGCCACGCTCAGTCCCGCGCCCCCGCCCCCAGCGCCCACGGTTTCCCACGCACGCACCCAACATCGTATTTTATTTTATTTTATTTTATTTTATTTTTATTTTTAAGACTAGTATAATGTTCGTGCTAACACAACGAATTGTTGCAGGTAAATTCTTTAAAAACAACCAATTTATTTTTGCAGAGTTTAACTTGTTACACAATAATATTTCCAACGGGGTCCTCTTGAAACACGAGAGCTACCATCCAAATAGCCATGTTAAAGCAATCATTATCCACTCAATATATTGCCCGTACTAACGCTACGGTGGTATTTAGGAAAGATCATAAAATAAAATAAATAATAAAATAGAGAAAGTCAAATCATAAAAGAAAAACACAAATTCAAAAACTATCTCTATAAAAACATGCATTGTTGTGTGTTAAAAGATATTGATGGACTTTATAAATAAAAAACTAAAAAACTAAATAATAAAAATGAAAAAAAACAGCAATCTACTCTCCGCCGTCTGCAATGGGCATAATACCCCTTTTCTTGTTTTTTCTTTGTATTTTATTTTCTTTTCTTTTCTTTCCTAACCTTATCTACTCAGGCTCTCAGGCTGGACATTATTTTATTCACCCATCCCCTCACCTAGTCACCCGACGCCTACCTCCCCATTCTCTCTCTCCACCACCGGCTCCTCCCTCCCCATTCTCTCTCCCAACCCACCGCCACCACGCTCTCTCCATTCTCTCTCTCCCCCCCACCAGCTCCTCCCTTCCTCCTCGCGCGACCACTGTCATCGCCCGGCGGATGGCGCTCGCGCTGCGGCGGCGAGGAGCAGAGGTGGCCGCGTTCGGCGAGCGGCCATGGCGGCGGATCCGGGGCCCGAGCAGACACACGGTGGAGGAGGCGGTGGTGGAGCTCGGGACACGCGCGTGGGAGGCGGTGCAGTCTCTCGGTACACGCGCGCGGCCTCCTCGCCAGCTCCTCCCGTGCCCGCGGCGGTGGAGCTGTGGGCGGGCGGCGCAAGGCGGCTGTCCGCGCGGGAGGAGGAGCTGCTGGGCCTCCTCGCAGGCTTTCCCGTTGGCGGCAGCGACTCCGAACGCGAGCCGAACGCGAGCTCTCCTTCCACGCTTGCGCCGTCTCCACCCTCCACACCGGCTCCCTCTACTTGCACCTGCACGCCCCGCCATCCGCGTGCAAGTCTCCACTCGTCCCCGCGCGAGCTCGCCGCATGGCACATTGCAGGCGGCGAAGAGTAGATTGCTGTTTTTTTCATTTTCATTATTTTGTTTTTTAGTTTTTTATTTATAAAGTCCATCAATATCTTTTAACACACAATAATGCATGTTTTTATAGAGATAGTTTTTGAATTTGTGTTTTTCTTTTATGATTTGACTTTCTCTATTTTATTATTTATTTTATTTTATGATCTTTCCTAAATACTACCGTAGCGTTAGTACGCGTTAATACGGACAATATAGACTGGATAATGATTGCTTTAACATGACTATTCGGATGGTAGCTCTCGTGCTTCAAGAGGACCCGTTGGAAATATTATTGTGTAACAAGTTAAACTCTACAAAAATAAATTGGTTGTTTTTAAAGTATTTTCTTGCAATAATTCGTTGTGTTAGCATGGACATTATACTAGTCAGTACAAGTGTAAGAACCAAGGAACAAGACATTAAGTTAAATTTTGTCAAACGCACATCAATCAATCAACAAGGTTACAGTGAGCTTTCCATGCTCGAAGTCCTTGCATGAGCATTACAGCAACATGGAACATATACTAATTGCCCAACTCTTCAGTTGTACGGAGTATATTATATCGATTCATTAGGAACGATATCCCTGTCATCGCCACCGGTTGTTGAAGGATATAGCAGGATCCCCAAATGTTGTGGTAAATATGCCCTGATGTCCTCCTCCAGATGGCAGTCTACCAAGAATTTTTTTTGCAGTGAATGTGGCAGCTTCACAATTCTTAGTGCAGGACAATCTTGGGCCAGCAATCTCTCCAACTCCTCAGATTGAGCCTTCTCAAACTTCTATTGTTCCTGACCGAGCCACACCAAACGAAATAAGAATTCTTGCGCATGTCGAGTTCTTTCCTTCTACATGTCCATCTACAGGTCGGTAGCAATCCCGACATAAAGGAAAATGAACAGCAAAAAATTAAAGGCACCATCCTCGCTAAAATAAATTAAACTCGCGGCCGGTTTACTTCCTCTCAAGGTAAACTGTTTATAATTAATTAACAATAAAAACTGTAGAAACTACAAGCAGTTTGTAAGATCAAAAACCTATTAAAGATACGAAGGTAAGCTTCGTACTTGGCATAATTGAGTTTGAGTTCCCGCCAACCTATTAACCTGTAAACTGAAGAACTGAACTAATCTAGCCAGAACAAATAACATAGGCTCTATATGAGAACAAACTAGCAATCAATTACTCAACTAATTACAGGCTCCAATCTCTTGGATATGAAATCAGCACCTCGAGTTCAGATAATAGTTGATAAAATCTGATGGCAAGAAATTACTCACCTAACTGCATAGGGGCGGGTTCCAATTTGGCTTCTGTTGCTTCTATGTCAGTGTTCAGTTACGAATGAACACCAGCAGAACTGTGAGAACAATATATATGTTGTTCTAATCCCTTAGCAATATAAACATAATAAATTCTATTATGCGCAGGGGTTCACTACTGATATATGGACCTAAGAAAGCATAGCCACACAAGGGTTTGGCAGCGCACGAACAGCTCTTCGCTCGTGCCAGTCCTTTCCCCTTCTGGTCATCTGCTGGAACATGTAACTGAATCGGTTTGGACCAGCGGGAGGACCAACCAACCAGCAGGACGGAGGGCTGTGTTGATAGGGAAAAGATCATACGGTACCCCAAGCAGCTAGCAGTCCAGCACCAATCCATGTTCGTTCTGTAGCCAAGGACAACATCGATCGATCTTGCCATGGGAGCACATCTAAGAGGGGGAAGCCTAACGCCTTGTTTGGTTACAACCCCTAAAGTTTAGAGCATCTCTAACAGTTTGACAAATGAGGTTGGTATCCTTGTTTTTTTGGCAAAATAAAAAATTATGCTCTTCAACAGTTTGGCAAACGAGGTTGGCATATTTATCAACTTGGCATTCAGAAGCTCTCCACGCGCATATATGCGCGCGTCTATCCGCGGCGCATCGCTCTCCCGCGAACCGCCGCGACCTTCCCGCGCGGGTGAGGAAACTTCACCGCGACCCGCGATCTCGTCCTCCGCCTTCACGCACGCGCCGCGCGCCCTAGCCCAGCCGATCCTTCACGAACGCTGCCGAGGCCTTCCAGCGGGGGTCAGGGCTTCTCCGCGCGAACAGCGAGCTCGTCCGCCTTCACGCACGCGGACGCCCGACCCCAGCCGGTCTCCTTCTCCTTCACGCACGCCACCGAGGCCTTCCCGCGCGGGCCAAGCTTCTCCGGCGCGACCCCAGGCGTTCTCCTCCTCCTTGACGAACGCTGCCGATACCTTCCTGCGCGGGCGAAGCTTCCCTGCTCAACCCCAGTCCATCGCCCTCCTCCTTGACGCACGCAAGTCCGTGTTCAGGTATGTTCTTTCTCGTTCTAGGGTTCATATACGTCGTCTAGGATTCATATATATGTCGATCAGGCTGTCCATTTGTTTTCCAGACATGAAACTGCTAGTACCGTGAATGATGATCTTTGTATATAGATTAATGTTTTTCACTTTTTCTGTATGGATGAATGTTTTCCTACTCAGTTCTGATTTTTGTAGTTTGCTACGATAACCATTTAAATGTACAGTACAGAAGCATTGCTTGCAGCAAGGTCCATCGGCTAGCACTGCGGGTGCACGAAGGAGATGACCGGCTTGAGCACGAAGGAGAGATGACCGGCTTGAGCAGGTCGCGACGTGGATCAGCGGAGGCTCTGCCTCTCGCGACCGAGAGGAAAACAGCGCGTACCCCCGCCCGATCCCCGGCCCGATCAACTACCAACGTGGGCCCTTCTCTTTTTTTTTTTCATTAGCAAGTGAGAAATAGTAAACCGTTGGTTGCCATATTATTTTGGGAGTCGGCAAATCGTAAGATTTGCCAAGTCATATTTGTCAAACTGTTGGAGATGCTCAGCCACTAAATTTAGGTGATTTTAGTCCCACAAAATTTGCCAAGTCATATTTGCCAAACTGTTGGAGATGCTCAGCCACTAAATTTAGGTGATTTTAGTCCCTAAAATGCCAAACAACCCCTAAAGTGCCCCTAAAGAGCAACTAAACTTTAGGGGGGCACTTTAGGGGGTTGTTTGACACTTTAGAGAGTGGCTAAACTTTAGGGGGCTATAACCAAACATGCCCTAATTTGTATAAGGATTAGCATAACTCCGGCCGGAATCAACCCGTTACAGAGAAAGCGAACAAGCCCTAAGAGTTCAGGAACCCATCATGTGCGGCATGATATAAAGGGCCGGACTAGTCCGGGATCTCTATGAGATGGAGAAGTACGCCGATATCCTAATAAACTAACTCAACCGAGCAGGGGCGAAGCTACCCTAATTTGCTTAGGGGGTGCACAAGCACCCAAAAAATGAAAAATCAGTGTATTTGATTAAAATTTCACCATATATGCACCCCATGAGACATGTCTATACACCCATAAGCCAAGTACATCTCTCTCTATTGTATTCTAGCTTCGCCACTACAACCGAGGGAGGCAGCCACGACCCATGCCTTGGTTTATGGATTTTTGTTACATGCTCGGGCCGGGGGCGTGGGATCGCGGGGAGTACAACGTCACATCGAGTTTCGGTAGCAAAGCATGCGTGGCCAAATATGCCCATTGATAGCGCAATGGATGGCTTTCTGCCCGGCCCATATGCAGCTCACGTGTGGGCCGGGCCGACCCAACCCGAGCTTGACTCTACAAAAATCAAATCCCACGCTGCTTATTTGCTATACTGAGCAACTCCAACAGACTAGCTAAATATATCCGTAAAGCTATTTATAGCTATATTATGTTATAAAAAAGCACTCCAACAGTTTGTGTATATTGTTTTCTATTTTTTCTAGCTAGCTATCCCACCATTTTTACTGGCTATATTTCCCTAACGAGTTTTGTTTGTTATATATGTTTTTCAATTTAGCTAGACTGTTGTAAACTCTATATTTTAGATAAGCTTTATATTTTAGCTAAATCTAACACCATGATTTGATAGGTTGGTTTGAAGTCGGATCCCTAGTTCGTTTCGGCCTGCAGCCTCCACGTGTATAGTATATATATCTTTTTTTTAAGTACGCTTATGCGCGTATTTCATTAAGCAGAATAGAGTTTTCAGATACAGCAAAGGTAACAGCACGTTACCAAAAACCTAGACTACTGGATCTTGAAACAATCTATCACATGATAAACCAGAACCACCGAAAAGAACTGAGCAAGAAGCACTGTCATCAGAGCGTCGCACGCGCCATCAACCTCGCAAGGTGTGTGTTCCCCGCAGCACACCACCGTTCAGCCTCCTCCTTGATCAAAGCCGACAAGCGTCGTGCATCCTCGGCTTTCTCCTGGAAGGTCCTAGCATTCCTCTCCTTCCATAGCGACCAGCCAATGAGAAGCACAAACGAATCGAAGCCCCGACGAAAGAACCTTGGGATAAGCTTCCTATTCTTGGTCCACCACTCAAGAGCTGACAGTCCTCCAACATGGGTATCAAGGCGCAGGTGAACTCGGCCAAGGCAATGGTACCAAACCTCTTGGCTGTAGTAACAACCCAACAGGATGTGATCCAACGTCTCGGATGTCTGGTCACAGATTATGCACCGATCCGTTTCTTGCAGGCCATGGCGAAAACGTTGGTCCCCCGTCCAGCACCGCTTATGCAAGACCAACCAAAAGAAGAAACGTACCCGAGGCGGAGCAGCTGTTTTCCATATGTATTTGGCTCCATACACAGGCGACGATCCGAAGAACATCGCGCCATATGCTGAGGCTGACGAGTATTGTTGGTCCGGGGAGAAACGCCAAAGGAAGGTGTCTGGCTCATGTGATAACTCTACCCCCTCAAACATGTCACAAACATGGGCTATTTGAATTAACATCTGCAGCGAGGAGGACTGTCCTCTGATGTGGGTGACCCAAACATTCTCAGGCAGTACTTCGGCCACCGTAGCTCTCCTCCTTCGCCTCCCAACGGACGCGAACACCAGCGGCGCCTCCAGCTGAATGGATCGGCCTTGAAGTCATCTATCGGTCCAGAAAAAAGTAGAGCGCCCGTTGCCCAAGCGGTGCACCGTTGCAGCCTGAAAGAGTTCGATGGCCGCACTCTCCCCAGACGCCGACGCTAGCCCGCTCAGTCTGTCCTTCCAAACCCACCGTGTCCTCAATGCAATGCCAGCCCGCCTGAGGTCTGTGATCCCTAGACCGCCCAGGCCCTTGGGACGACAAACGATCTGCCACACAACTTTGCACTCCCCCCCCCCCCTAACACCTTGTCTGATCCTGCCCAAATGAAGGCCCGGCGCAACCTGTCAATGGAGTCAGGATCAATCTAACACCTTTGTAATATTGTATCATTTATTATTCAAACTTATATTTTTAGCTTGTCTAAATTGTGATTGATTGGATGCGCTATTTTTTAGTAACTAGTTGAGTGCCCGTGCGTTGCTACGAGAAACCAAAATATAATACTACGAGAAAATACAAATATAAGTTATTATATGAAAATATTAAGAAATGGAAAGAACTACGAAATAGTTTTTTTTATCTTATTAACCTAATAATTTGAAAAAGCAGCACTGAACGAAAAGTGTTTGTAGCTCGGTAGCATTTTCAATCTTTCCTGTTTGCATATTTAATGGTGTGATCACATAAAAAGCTACGTCCAATATTAAAAAAAAAAAGCACAGCTAATTACTAAATTTAAAAATCATGTTATGTGTTCTCATTTAAAAAATAGGAAGTGCCTAATAACAAAATTAAATTGGCCATGTGATTCACACAAACTAATACATTATGTAATTATATTTGCCAAGCATTGTGTCTTCCTAGAAATCAGTAATTGTGAGATATGGGTCATACCATCCATGAATGCGATAGAGATAGCTAGCCAGGAATTAGGACACTCTCAATGCAAGACTCTATCATGGAGTTTAAAGCTATTTATTACTACTTATTTATGGTATTTTACTGATGTGACAGTATATTTATTGAAGAGAGATGATGAAAATGCAAGACTCCAAGTCCACAATATTAGCTTTAGACGTTATGATAGAGTCTGCATTAGGAGTACCCTTAATGTAAACATCTAACGATTCCCATGCTATTGAGGTACTCAAATCTAAATCAAAGAATGGACAAGGCACATATTAATCAGCAGAAAATAAATGTTGTAAAACATTACTTTAGAAAAGCAAGCACGGGATGTCAGGTTGGGTTTGGCCTGGGCTCGACCACGCGCACCTTGAGGAAATGAGGATCCCTCACCGGCTCACCTGCACGCCCCAGCATCGACGTATCCCGTATCCGACTCTTCCGCTGCTGATGCGGATGCTTCCTCCGCAGGTCTTGCGCCTCCGGAGTCCGGACCAAGGAGGAAAGAACCTCTTCGTCCACCACAACGTCGGGTTCGTCGCTGGTGGCTGGCTCCAGTTTGAAATCAGGCACTTTGAGCAGAGATGGATGCAACAACCGCCGATACAAGAACTTGAGTACTGGACATGTGGCTGTACACGGACAGGGCGTCGGCGTGACGGGACGGTGTGGCGGCGCCGCCGGCATAGGGTAGCAGCCACGAGCGGACAACCTCCTGGGGCGGGCCGGCGCAGCCGCGCAGGAGTGTGGCGGGGCAGCGTTACAGTGCGCTGGTAGCCTCTGCTGGGTAGCGGAGGTGTCGGCGGCGGGATCCTGACCCGTGAAACTGCGAGGCGGCGGTGTTGGTGGGGCAAGGGCGAGGTGTGGCTCACGGATCAGGCGAAGGCGGCACGCTGAGCAGCGGTTGTGCAGGCGCCAGGCGGGAGAAAAGGAGCGTAGAAAGCGCTGGGCGTCGTGCGCTGGTGGCGGTTCCACCAACGCATGAAACCCGGAGTGCAGCAGGGCGTTTAGCGAGCAGGGCGGGGTTATTTAGCGTCGGGCGGGGCGATTAACATCCCGGTCTTTTTAGTTGTAGATAGATAGAAGAGATATATCAATCGAGATGTACTAGTTTTTTTTTTTTTGGTTTCCCTAACTTCGAGTAGTAGGTCAATAATATCCAAACCCGAAATATCGGATACTATTTTCTGGTCTAAAAAGATGCTTTGCCCGATCTACCACCGTCCCCTCAGCCACTCGTCGGCGACGGACCTGATCAACCGCCGCCAGGGCGGACGGTCCCCAGAGGATAGGGTACACATGTTTCACCATGAGTCCATGACGGCAAATACTACACGAGCCACCCTCTCGTGCCCGGCCCGTTTGACAGCCCGAGGGATGCCTACCGTGCAGCCCGCCATGGAATGCAGGAGCCGCTGCTGACACGCGACGAGCTCCGCAGTCTTCGCGCCAGTATGAGCAGATTCATTAGTGCCTGGTCGCTGTCTTTTCCACTGTACGACCACCAAATTTCTCGCTTGCATCACTTCCTATTTGCGATCTAGTCTCAACCTTGCATATTATTGGGGAAAAACAGCCGGGATTTTATGATCGATGGTTGATTGGTAGTAGTTAATTTCTGTGGCTGTGGCGGGTTTGGTGTTGGGAGGGCGATTAGCAGCTGCAGGCAGCAGGCTGGCAGAGGGATGTAATTTGTATTTGGTATCAGCAGGATCAAAGGGACAGAAATCTCGTCTTCATACCGATTTTTATGGAATTAATGCTAGAATTAGAATTTATAGATTTCTGACCCTAGTTTACATGGACATTGTCCAATTGTCATTTTGGATATGGATCTCATAAGGTCTCTGTACTCACCGAGCCTTTTTCCCCTTCTCAGGTCTGAGAAACTTGAGCAGAAACTTTTACCTGCTGTTGCTGAGTCTGCATTTGCTCTAACTCTTCAAGAGACAGATGTTTCATCCTTGGTGGAGACAGATGTTTCATCCCTGGTGGAGTCGTTCAACACTACATCATTGGAAGAATCAATCATTGCCAGTCCAGGGACAGTGCCGCATAACAGCATTGGCAGTTCATCGAGGTCTGCTCCATTCAGCTGTCAGAAGTTTGAGTCTTCATCTGCTGAGAGAGATGTTTCATCCTCGGAGGAGTTGCTTCATGCGACATCACTGGAAGAAATGATCATTGCTATTCCAGAGCAATTGCCGCATAAGACCGTTGATGGCTCATCAAGTTTCTTCCCGTTCAGCTGTGAGAAGCTTGTGGAAGGCGTTGCTGAGTCTGCATCCCCAAACTCCGCAAGAACCAGACATGTCATCTTTGGGTGCATCTCTTGACTTCTTGACTCTACATCATCGGAAGAGTTGATCACTGCCAGTTCACAAGCAGAGCCGAAGCTGGTGGCTGCTGCTGTTGAGTCTGCATCTGTGTCATCAAAAGGATCGACTACTGCCAATCCACAGTCAGTGCTGGATAACACTACTGATGGCTCTCCACCATCAGCTTCATCATTGGGGTCTAAAATTTTGACCAGAAGACCTCGGAATTGGTACCAGGATTTTTACATTAGGATGGATCGTGGGGGATCATTCTGCATGTACCCAAATCTTGGTGGACCATTTCAGAGCATAGATGAAGCGGATGATGCTATTGATCGCTACCTTGATGAATTGCGGCATCGGGCAGGGTGTGCTTTTCTTGACTTTGTTCTAGCTGATTTATTTCTCCATTGCGAGCAACTGTGATTGATTACTGTACAGACTTCTTGTAGCATGCTTTCTTTCTACTTGTTGGGTCCATGTTGGATATATATTACCATTAGTATCATGAAGCTGGTTTTCCAGCTCCTGAATCATGAACATAGCTAATGTCCTTGATTTTCGGTATAGAAATGGTAATAGTTGTTCGAAAAAATAAAATGCAATTTTACATTCCTTTTTTTAGTGTTTCTCTCATGAAGTAACTGAAACTATAATTTGCGTTTTTCTTGGCATGGAAGCTGTTAACATCAATTATAGTGTAAAAATCAAAATCCATTGGCATAAAGTAGGTTCACAAAATAAGTACGGACTACCGCTCACTTTGTTTAGGAGTGTAAAGCGTGATTTTGCTCAGTTCAATTTTTAATTAGGTGCACACACCTTTACCCTATTGTATGTACTAAATAATGCCGATGACTATTAACTGGTCTGGGCAGCTAATAGTTGGTAATCTGCAAATGAAAAGTCTTTGGATGCAAAGCAACTCATTGATAGCTAATAGACATGGAAATTATACATGTTTGGTTCTCTATATAATTTTTAATTAATTCATTGTCGGAGCTGCACAAGAACCTTTTACACAAATTCTCCCTGAAGCATCAGGATGAAACTATTCTATATTTCTCACTCTTCATTGATAAGTACACCCTATTGAATATTAACACTGGAATCCTCTGATATGGATTAGGTGCAAGGATCTAGCGAAATTATCTTATGTGGAAAGGCGGATACATAACTGTAAATACTATCTTGATGGTAAACCTAAGAGAGGTCCCAATTCGCCAAAGGAAGATGGGAAGCTCTATTTGCTTCAGGCTTTACTTCATAAGTATAATGAGGACCACAATCTTTTTGGGGTTTGCTCTCTCTTCCTCCCTGCCCCTCCCCCTTTAGAACTTGAAGCTCTCTCATACTAATGCAATACTTTGTCTATCTTGGCTACACACATTAACTTGAAGCGCTCTTATATACATCATATTGATGCAATACTTTGTTGATCTTGTTATAGAACCATGCACATGAACTCGAAGCACTTGTGGGGGAACAGTGGATCTGTGAGAATCATAGATGGTACTATCATTACAATTTCACAACAAATCAAAATGAAGGCAATGATAATGCTAGCATTAGAAATATGTTCTTTGCTGAAGTGTCACATATGCAAGGAGAAAACACTTTGGAGGTCAATTGTTGCTGCATGATCAAACATGACGAAAATGGTATTTCATATTCTTATCTTAAATTAGTTTCTACAATTTACATGTTCATATAGTAAGACGATGGCACATAATGTAGATACTTTATACTGAATGCATATGCAGTATATGCTCATCTTCCTGTGGTAACTCTAGCATTTCATATAGCTGTAAATTTGTTCCTAAATGTAGTAATGCGATCCCCAATTCTTTGCTACTGTCATGTCAATTTGTCCATTATGTTCCTTGGACATGTCATTCATGACCCTTGCAGCGTAAGCTTGTGTTCTTGTACTGATGTAATGCTCAGTTAGTCGACTGATCTGCAATTCCTATCACTGAGTTGACAGTTTGATAGCAATTACTCTGCTACTATTAGCGTCTGTCGGTGCATATTAGATTTAGTATCTCAAGCATTGCATGGTCCTTTTTAGTTTACGCTTTTGTAATATTTTAAAACTGATTTATACATGGTAAGCGTCATTGGCCAAATGATCCTTGGTGCAAACTATGTGGAACCAGTCCGGAAACACCCACTCATCTTTGTAAGGACTGTGTTTTCACCAAACAAGTTAGGTTTTTTCTGAAATCGTGGTTCGGTCTTTCAGTTTTGGATACAGTGGGACCAAATGGCTCGCTGCATAAATATTGGCGTAAATGTCGGGCTAAGTTAGAAAGAACAAACAGAAAACGGTTCGATGGAATCATGATCTACTTTTGGTGGAATATATGGAAGGAAAGAAATAAGAGGACTTTTCAAAATCAAAGCCTTCAACCAAGGGAGGTGGCCTTCTTATGCAAAGAAGACTTTGATCAATTTCAGTTGGCTATGAGACCAAATGCGAGAGTCAGTCAGTAGTAGTTTTTCTTTCCCCTTGTGCTCCCCCGTTCTTTTTGTATTTTTCGTGTTTGGTTTTGTTCTTGTTTCAGTCAGAGTCGTTGGGAGGCGTAGAGTGGTTTACTCTCTGTACAGTGTAACTCTGTAACCCCGTTTTGTTTTTCTTTCTATCGTCTAATATAAATCCGGCAAAGCTTTTTGCCGCCCTTCGAAAAATGGTATTGCTTCGAATGCATATATGCCATCTCTTTTTTTCGAGTACTTACTGTTATTAACAATTGTAGTTCAATGACAAATGCTTCCTTTCATTTTCAAGGTCATTGCTATGGCTGTAGAAACAATGAAAGTCCTAATATGAAACATCCCGATAATATTGGTGCATATACTGGTGGTCACTTGGATGGATACTTGCCGTTTGGATTGGAGGAGGAAGCAAGCAGCGATGACGTGGGGATTCACCTTTACTATTTCTGTTCATAACATAATTAACATTTCTGTTATTTTGGTGCTAACGACTTGTGTTTGTCCCTACTATACAGGAGGAAGCCGAGGAGGAAAGGCTGAGGGCTAAGTTCAAGGTATGTTAATATGTTGTTATGGGCTGTATATATCTTCTCTAGTATATACTTGTAGTGTGATGCTTATTACTTCCTTTGTCCCAAAATATAAGACGTTTTGGCATTTCAAGATTCATAGCATTTGCTATGTATCTAGACATAAAATATAGGAGTACTTGATTACTGACTCGATGTATTCTCTTTAGGGTCTTGATGATCCAAAAGTATGGGAGAAACTTTATAGTTTACCCCATAGAAGAAAGGTGTTGGTTAACCCCTTAAAATAAAGTTTTTGGTTTAGGCAGTACGTAGGATGGAGGACACCGTGCTATAAGTTATTGTGTTTTAACTTTTATATTTATTATTTATATTTATATAAAGGTTAACCGGTGTTCGACTGTTCGTACAATTTTGTCTTTTGGGGGCAGAATTATTAGGCAGTGGTGACTTTGATATCATATTGGACTTGTATGTATCGTTCTTTAACGTACGCAAATTCAAGTATTCTATTTATTGTATCCGTGTATAGTCCGATAAAAATAGGTTCCACAATCAGTAAAGCAATCTATTTCAGTCGAGCAAGACAAGAATGCAAAAGGCAGAATGTGTCTCCCGTTATCACGTCACAAAAATTCATAAAAAAAAGGAAAGGGAGTTGAACTGCGCAAATTTATTATGAGTTGTTTCGTTTTTTTGGCACATTTAATTTAATAAAAAAAGAAAGGGATTTGAAGTCTTGAACTGCCCTGATGCTTGTTTCACTAAGAATGAGAATGCGAAGATGTTTGAGCCTCCTGAACAATTCACCATCTATATGATAGAAAACTTTGAGTGTTAAACAGTGCCAGCGTACGCAAAGTCGCAAACGGACAATCTTTTTTCAGTGCAACCGGCAGTCTCTCTCCAACATTAGCAATCCCCACATGGCGCAACATTGGTACATAATCTGTAATCGTGCGCACGTCAATGAACATAGACTCATCTCTGTGCATTGTGGATCTGCTCTTGTCAAGATACCTTGGGTGTAGCTGAAAGAGGTTCCTTCTGACAAGCTCATTGTAATAGCCTTCAGTGGCATCATGCATTGAAAGACTGCCCTTTTGGCTCACCAAGCCTTCATTGGCCCAACAGTAAGAAATGGCATCCTTACGAATTTGGAGCTCGCAGGGAATATTGAGCACAAAAGGTAGCACCGGTTAAGCTCAGAAAGCAAATCCCTGTAGCTCCAATATAATAGCCCTTGTACTCGATCATGAAGCCCATCCAAAGACCATTCACAAATCACAATCATGTACCCCTTCCCATTTTCAGCTATAGTACTCTTAGATGACAATAATACACCAGCAATCACCTTGATGACAAGAGGAAGGCCATTGCATTTTAAGACAATTCGTCTTCCAATATCTCTAAATCTTTCTGCCATTTCAATTTCCTGCTTTCTGAAAATATCTTTCAGTAGAAATTCTAAGCCAGTGTCCTCGTTCATCTCTAGTACACGGTGAATGTGTACTGCTCTTGTTTCTTGTAATACTGCTCTGTGCCTTGTAGTAAAAAGGATCCGATTGGATTGAAGCTGATGTTCAGATAGTAGATCAGTCCAAACATCTGCCCCCCACCCCACACATCATCGTGAACTAGAGATACAGTCTTCCCAGATATGCAATGGACAAGATAGCTCACAAGTTCCACTCTGGTGGTCTGCTTCTCTGCACTTCCTCCAGCTTCCAGATCATCTGCTTCAGCAAATTGATCCCATCAAAAGCTTCAGCAACACATAACCAAATCCTGAGCCGAAATTCCTTCTCTATCCTTGGATCATTATATATCTTCTTAGCTAATGTTGTTTTACCGAGTCCTGACATCCCTTCGATTCCAAGAACACAAAATTTTGAATCTACATCTCTGTAAGTAATCAGTTTCTCAAACATCTCACTGGTACTGTTTATAATATCTGCCCGAACAACAACTTCTGGCAAAGAATCAGTCTGGCGGATGTCTACATTAGGAACGCTAGTGCTGAGGGATAGCTCTATCCAACCTAAGCATAACTCTGTCCTTCAAAATTCTCTCAAGTCTTTCGCTAATGTCTTAATTCTGTAACCAATCTCACAGTTGAATTGAAAGTCTCCTAAGACAAGAGAAGAGTGGGGCTTTGTGGCATACCCGTTGGTTCAGCACAGAGCCAGTGGCACAGAGGATAGTTGGATATGGGACTAAAATTTAGTCGCTGATACAGGTGATTAAAGTTTAGGACGAAACCAAATAGGGCTGAATCCCTAACTACCTAGTGGTTTTACATTCCTCAGAAATCCGTGGTTGATTTGAATGCGAGCTATGCAAGTTTGATTAGATTTTGGTTGGCTGGTTCTCGTACTCTTCATTTTCGCTTCTTGAGAAATAACTTTAACTAAATATATTTTAAAAATATTAATATTTATAGTACATAGTATTATTGAAAATATCTTTAAATCTATTTTTTTTAATAAATTTATTTGAAGATACAAACTTTGCATGTATTTCCACAAATTGAATCATCAACGACGACAGTTATTTAGAGACGGAGGGAGGACCGTACAACGCTTATTTTTCAATTAATAGTGCAAACGTGATCCAGACCAATAAAACTGAAGACGAAAATTGGTTTCCTTCGCTCAATAAGCCCCCGACAACCCCAACCCTAGCCCCCTCCACATCTTGCCCCACCCTTGCTGGCGGTGGATCTGTTCAACCCGGGCTGCTAATCGGGAGGGCGCTAGAAGCGCCGCTTGGGCGGACGATGACGACGACAAGACCGAGGAGGACCGTCCCATAACCTACCCGGAGGCCGCTCGTCGCTTGGCGAAGCCAGTCATCACTACCTACGCGCGGGCCCAGCCAAGATTCTTTGACTGTCCAAAATTATTGTAATGATTTATAATTTGAGATGAATGAAGTAATATGATGTGCCATAAATATTAATAATTTTTTAATATATAATTAGTTAAATTTGTTTCTTCGTAAAAAATTACACACATAGGCACATATGAGTGACGGAGCTGGACAATACGTAAATGGTAAATCTGAAGATTCGTAAAGATGCCAGAGGTGTCCAACAAATCTGCACACACCACCCCTATAAACAATTCCAAGAGACCGAGCTAGGCTGGCAAACCCAACAAATTTACACACTCAACCTCTTAAAGTTGCTCTTAGAGAAATAATAATATCCAAGAGACTCTGCTTACTAATAGCAAGGAATAGATATTTTAATGAAAAAAAATCTCCAATAACTTATTTATTTGGTTATTCAAATATGGCTATCTTCTATTTTAGATTTCTCACTAACCAAAGATAATAAATGAGAATGATTCTCTGGAATTCATGCAACATATAGAAAAAAATTTGGAGAACAAAATATATATATATATATATATATATATATATTATATACAAATGGCTCTCTAAATAATGATTTGGAGAGTGAGTCACAAAGACTCTTAGGGGGGGGGGGGGGGGGGGGGTTGGATCCTTTCAGTTTGGAAAGATTGGAATCTACTTAATGGACTAGGCTATTTAGTTTAGAATTTTACGTTACACAACTTTCTAAAGTTCATGTATAAGCTTATCTCAAATTCATAGGGAAGAATATGAAAATTAAGTCTATATATCCTCATGTAATGTTTCTATTTTACAATTTATAACACTCTCTTTAACTCACTCTCCTACCGTACAATACAACATATAAGTATCTCATCGTATAACTAATAATAATATACAAATATATTACATATACAACTATATTAGCTTAATTAATCTATGTCTAAATTTATAATTATTAAAATGAATTCAATTTCAAAGGTCCAAACAAAGCCTTAGAGATACTCTTAATTCTCTGATTGAAAGAGAATTATGATACACAATATCTATGTAATAGTCTATTAAATACAGATAAACCTCGTATAAAACTCGGGCTGATAGGTGAAAGGCCACCTCATGATCCAACCTTGAATGGTTTGTTGGTTTCTTCCGTGCGTTATTGCCCCCCACGTGCCAAACTCGGGCCCATTGGGATTTGGGATAGGACTTGCAGTCTTGCAGAGCAGCATTCACTCCTGATGTTTCCCATTTTTTCCTTCGGTCCCAAGGAACGAAACCGGCCTTCAAGTGCAATTCACCTGCGCCTGCGTTGGATTCGATTAAGGCTATTCGATCAGGTCAGTTCATGTTCATCTCAAGTAGTAATATGTTAACTTCACAACTCCCTCCAATTCTCCAACCAACACCTTCATCTTTTTATAAAAAAATACTGGATTGTTCGTTTATAGCTTCTCCGATTGTTTGATGCTATTTTTTGTTAAAAGAAAAAAATATATCAAGACTTATAAATTTAAGTAAATAGGTTTAAATGAATACTACCTTTGTCTCTAAAAGAATGTAATTATCGTTTTTTGAGAAGTCAAATAATTTGAACTTTGACTAAATTTATATAAAAAATATCAACATTTATGATATGAAATAATATCATTAGATTAATTGTAAAATATATTTTCATAATAAAATTATTTAACGACATAAATGTTAATACTATTTAATATAAAGTTGGTCAAACATAAACTACATTGACCGACATGTTTTCCATAGTTACTTTCTTTTAGGGACAAAGTTAATATCAAACTTCATCAACAATAGACAATATTTTATAAGCCCGGGGCTATCCCTATCCGATTGCTTCAAGTGCAGCAAATTGGTGAGTTCCATTCAAAATTTCAAAATTTCTGTCACATCAAATTTTAGGACGCATGGATGGAGCATTAAATATAAGTAAAAAATATAATTAATAAACACAGTTTATCTGTAATTTACGAGACAAATCTTTCGAACATAGTTGTTTTGTAATTGGACGATAATTACCAAATACAAATAAATATAAATTTACATAACTAAACAAGGCTGATCCTCATCAGAGTCCTCTGATGTAAATTTTCATCCCATATGGGCCTCGGGTCGCTTACCTGTGGTCTCTCCTCCACGGAACCCATCGAGTTTCGTGCCAACGTGACGACTGACGCGTGATCCAGACTGCAGAGAGAGAGAGACCAGAGCCAAAGGAGAGCTTTTGGTACATGCATCCGCATCGTCATGGGGTCAAGCCCGGGGGAGACGCCGGCCTCCGCACCGGGAAATGGGCACGGTTCCCGCTCCACTTGGTTGGCGGCTGTACGCTTGTATTCTGTTTCTATCTTCTGTGTAAACCAGGCCGTGAGAGAGACGACTTTACCAATGTTTTTTCCCCTATGATATGAAAAAATGTATTCCCTCCGTTCAAAAAGAAACATGCAAGAATCAAAGATTCTAAACTTTAACTAAAGTCATATAAAAAACTACTACCACTAATGAAACAAAATAAGCACATTAGAATTATTTTAGGATTTACCAGTGCTATGCATTCAATAGTAGGCGACATTCCCTGTGATGACTTCGTGAAGCTCGAGATGTATCGGCTCAGTTCTTCGGAAGTGTTTATAGGGGTAGAGTTTGCGTACGTGAGTGTGCATACGTGTTGAGTGTCTGCGTTGTACTATATAATTCTAAAAAAATAGTTATACGACATATTTCATAATAAATAAATTTAGAGACATAAATTTTAATATTATTAACTATAAACTTAGTTAAAGTTGAGTTAGTTTGACTAACACATTTTCTATAATTACATGCTTTTGTGGATTGAGGGAGAATATATACTGGCACATTTTCTTTTTAAAAGAAATGGTCAACACGCGGGTGTCCTTGGGCTCACAATATTAGAGTGGCTATGAGACTCTTGGGAACTTCTAAAAGAAAAGTACATCATTGATGGTGGTTCGAACTAGTTGCTTTTGACGCTAATCTTTTTGCAACAATGTCATGCATAATAATTTTGTTATGTTTTGTTTCCTGATGAGGTATAAGGCTTTATTGTTACAAATTTGACAACAAGTTTGTGGTCAAGAAGGGCAAGGATGGAAATGGGATACTAGATATTTCGTCGTGTGAAGTTAATTATAGATTTGGTGAAGGTTTGACATACCGATTTAGCTTTCTGGTCACATGGATCCGAACATTGCGATCACAACATCAAGTCTCCTCTGGTTATCTACTATCAATTGATTAGTTGACCTCATCATGAAGAATATTTTATTGGGGATATTACCTCGGCATATCCATAGAAATCTTATGGGTCTGCCGACCAGAAGACAACCCAGCTCACGAGGCCTTGCGTCACGTGATCAGCCTGTCGTGCTCGCCAAGGATTCCGAAGACGACCCAACCCGCGAGGCCTTGCAGCACACGACTAGCCCGTCGTGTTCGCTAAGGACTCCGAAGAAGCCTTGCTCACCAAGAATGATCCTAATAGATAGACTCAGATCCCTTACCTTAAGGGACCGATCGTAGTCTGTTAGGATATGAAAACGGTAACTCTGTCCCCCGACTATATAAGGCGAGCAGGGACCCCCTCCAAAACATACGCATACGATCCCCTACATCTCATCTACGGATTTTGTAACCTAATACACATATCAATCCAGCCACCAAAACACAGGACGTAGGGTATTACGACGATTTGTCGGCCCGAACCTGTCTAAATCGCCGTGTCTACGCTCTCTGTGTTACGTTTGATCGTCATCGCCACACCTTCGCCTACAATCTACTACCGTGGGGTACCCCCTAGGTAGACTGCGACGCATATTTCGTCGACAGTTGGCGCGCCAGGTAGGGGGTGTGTGCATCGACTCTATGGCTCATCAAGTGGTTACTTTTCCCGGATCCATGGTCATCTCGGCGAACGGCGCCACCCTCCAGATCGGATCTATGGTTTGGACTATCTACGGCACCGTCTCCGTCTCGAAAACCGCGGAACCCGCGCGACTCGTCGCACCGAACCCTCCCCGACCGAAGATCTAACCACTAGGATGACTCGAAGGGCTCTAGATCGCGCCGATCCCAGTGACTCGGTGAGCGTTGTCGACCAGATCGATGAAGACCTTGTCGACTGTCTCGACCTCATCGACACCGCTCATCGCTGACTCCGCCCCCATGTTCCGCTCATACGAAGGAAGGTCGCCCTGGAATCCTCACGGCGTCGCCCGGTGTCCGACCATGCTACCCCCAGCCCCGGAAGAGCTCCTTCCAAATCACGCATACGTACGCGATGAATGCTACCGAAACAACCGATGTTTCGGTGTTTGTTGTTTATTGAGGAACATAAGTAAGAATATACCGAAACAACCGATGAATGATTAAGCTCACAAGTTAGAGTCTCACAGATGAATAAAGTATAAAATGTTTGATGAAACTTTAATCTAAACAAAACTCAAATCATAATTTGGACAATAGCTAATAAATATAAAGTCTTAGGATCAATCAGGGACTCTTGTATGTGTTCTTAAGGAATCCTAACACCATATATGGATATAAAGTCTTAGAGGTGGCCAAGAACTCCTATTTGCGTCTCTAAGGAATCTTGACACGCTACATAGTTAAACTGTCCAAAAGATGACAAATTTTGATGTGAGACGCTACATTTTTTAGAAAAAGGAATTTTTATTCCGGCCTCTGCAAGAGCTTTGCACACAACCATTCGTTATTACAAAATCAGTCTCTGGCTAAATAAAAACTCACAAAAGGTTTTTGAGGTGAACTCAAACTTGATGGCGTACTAAGCACTAAGCCTATTATAAGATAACCACCCATTCTTTGCAAAGATCTCCATTGCCACACTCTCAAGCGAACAACAAGCTTTCTTCATTAATGTTTATTGAGCTCCTTATGAAGAATGGACCAAAAACGCATCCAGTACGTGGCTCTGAAGATTACCTGTAAATAAGAAAACAATCTTTTTTTTTATCAAAAACCACGTCGTTTCTGGCCAACCAAATAGACCAGCAAACAGCAATTGCCCCCACCCAAATTAGAGAACGCAATTTGGTATGCACTTGTTGAGCCCAAGGCCCCAAAAAATCTGACAATTCCTTCGACGGTTGTAAACCAAATGCAACTTGAATAATCCTTCAAATAAATTTTGCAATATGACAATCAAAAAACAGATGTTGTATTGTTTCTTTGACACTACATAGCTCAACTGTCCAAACGATAACGAATTTTGATGTGGGACAGGCTACATAGCTGCAGCCGGATCTATTCTAATAGAAGTGATTATAATCATCTTTTACTATGTATACAAAAGTGATTATGATCATATTTTACTATGTATATACATCTAATGTAAAACTTTATACACTCACCAAGCAAATACATCTCCTCGTATTTTCTTTAGCTCCAGCTGTCGTGGCAAATTATGGTCTGGTTTGGTAGGGCTCCTACCCGCTTAAACTTTTCTAACATATTTATTTCATATATTTTTACATGAGCCATTTTTATCTACCATCTCTCCTCTTATAAAGTCAACTCCTTCTCTCTGACTCTGTGAGTGGAACGAAGAAAAGAGATAAAAATGACTCTTAAAAATATATGAACAGTGAACACGAGTATGTTGAACACTATCAAAGGGATCTTAATATCCTACTCCCTCCGTATCAAAAAAAAAAAGAATCATTACGAAAATTGTGCTGGTCAAATTTTCTCAACTTTGACTTAAATTTGTTTAAATGCATACAACACTTATATCTCCAAATAAATTTATTATAAAAATATATTCAAAAATATACTAATTATGTACTATAAATATTAATATTTTGTTAAATATAGTTGATCAAAGTTAAAATTTATTGATTTTTTGAAGCGGGAATGATTTTTTTTTTTTGATAGAGCGAGTATACATCATGTCATTTGGACTAACTTGAGAGGCCACGCTCTAGACCCCAAAGGTGATGCACCAAAGTACCAAGTTACGACGTCGCAGATAAAGATTGCGTGGGACCCACCCGACGCCCACCGATGACCATGCTTACATGGAGCGTTGCCGACCACAAACTTTTCTTCAAAATACCAGAACCTGCTACTCTGCACATGGTTCTCTGTAATTTTGAATATTTTATTAAAATAACTCTGAATAAAAATGTCACAAAGAAATAAAAAGAAAAAATATGTAAAACCAAAAGAGGAGTACTGGGCCCCACGCGATGCCGACATGGACGACCTTTATAATGGGCCCCTCCTCCTACCAACCAAGCCATAACGCCCATCGCCAGCAGCAGAGCAGAGCAGACCAGCCCCACCAGTCCACATCGATCGCCGCCGCCATGGCCGCTACCTCGCCGGCGCTTCCCCCTCACGGCGGGCGCAACGACATCCTTCCTCCGCCGCTTCCATGCAACGAGTCCTTCTCCAGGTACTTCGAGTCCTGGATCTCCGAGCAGTCCCGCGACCTGGAGGAGCTCCGCGCCTTGGCGTCCGCGGAGCCGGCCGCCGCCGAGGCCGACCTCCGCCGCCTAGTGGAGCAGGTGATGGGCCACTACGCGCAGTACTACCACACCAAGGCCGCGGCTGCGGCCGACGACGTGCTGTGCATGTTCTCCCCGTCCTGGACCTCCACCACCGAGAACCTCTACCTCTGGTGCGGCGGGTGGCGCCCCACCGCCGCGATCCAGCTGCTGTACACCAAGTCAGGGATACAGCTCCAGCACCAGCTCCCCGTCTTCCTCAACGGCGGTGGCCTCAAGGACGACCTCGGTGACCTCAGCGCCGCGCAGCTCCATGCCGCCGACCAGCTGCAACACCGCACCATCAGGAGGGAGCGCGAGATTGAGGAAACCGCCGCGAGCGCACAGGTGAGTAATAAAACCGCCGCGAGCGGCATTTTCCCACCCTTCACTTCAAGAAATAAAATATCCAGTGATCGAGGTCAACGAGGGACCGCGTGTGCAGGAGGCGCTGACGACGGCGACGATGGTGGAGCTGGCGGGCGGAGGCGGCGGGATGGACGCGGGGGCGATGGACCGGGAGATGAAGAGGAAGGCGGAGGGGATGAGGCGGGTGCTGGAGATGGCGGACGCGCTGCGGCTCGAGACGATGCGGGAGGTGGTGGCGCTGCTCAGCCCCGCGCAGGCCGTGCACTTCCTCCTCGCCGCCGCCGAGCTCCACCTCGCCGTGCACGACTTCGGGCGCCGCAAGGACGGGCACGCCGGCAACGCCGCCGCGCCGTCGGAGTGACGCCGACGCGTGAAAGAGATAACGAACGGGCTTGCCTGGCTTGCCGGCTGGCTGCTCTGCTTTTGCCCGTGTCGTCTCGTCTGTCGTGTAGTGTAGTGTCGAAAACGGCTCCCTGTTCCAAGCGGCGCATGGCTGCGCGCGTTCGTAGCCGTGACGTCGCGCTCGTCGCCTAGCTATCCATAAAAGGCTGCTGGCTGCCTTGGTCAGCACGGGCTGTCGCGATAAGCTTCTTTCTGACCATTTGTTCCTGCTTCAAGGTGTTGTCAGTTATGTGTACTGTGCAACCGTGACATGTCTGTCTTTGGAGTAATAAGGGGCTGTTTGATTCACCTACTAAAATTTAGTCAATATTTAGATATTAATTTACAATATTAAATATATATTATTTATTAAACTAATTGTACGGATTGAGCCTAATTTGTAAGAGGAATCTATTAATTCTAATTAATTTATGATTTGACAATGCAGTGATCTAGTAAACATATACTAATGATAAATTAAACTTCTATAATTAGTTTTATAATTAGTCCATGCTTAATTTTCCTAGTTAACATTCGAATGTCCAATGTGATAGGGACTAAATGGATCCAAACACACTCTAACTTTGCTCTTGTTCGCACCGTTTGGGAGCGGTACTCCTATATGTCATGGAGTAGGAGCTTTGAAATGGAAATAAAATCTAGACTTGATTTCGCCTATGTAGTGGAAAAGTTGTTAGAGTGACTTAGGCATGCTTGGTTCCCGGCCAACGTTTGCCACACCACGGTGTGACGGTGGCGGCCAGAAAGTTCGCCACAATCTCGCCATGCTAGACGGCGAGCAGCGGGAGCAACACGACAGGAGAAAAGGCTATGGCGGCCAAAGCGTGTACGAGAACCAAACAAGAGCCTCGGCTGGTGCGGCGGCCACAGTTAGGCGTGGCATGATGTGGCTGCAGACCAAACACACCTTTAAGCCAACTCAACCAAACTCTTGCTCGATACCTCCTATTTTGAGAGCTCGAACATGAAAAATCTCTCGCCACGGTGTGGTGGTGACGGCCAAAAAGCTCACCTCAATCTCGTCACGCTAGACGACAAGCAGCAGGAGCAACACGATAGAAGAAAAGGTTGTGGTCGCTAAAGCGTGTACGATAACCAAATAAGAGCCTCGGTTGGTGCGGCGACCACAATTAGGCGTGACATGATGTGGCTGCAGACCAAACACGCTAAGCCAACTCAACCAAAATGTTGTTCGATACCTCTTATTTTGAGAGCTCGATCATGAAAATTTCTTGCCACGGTGTGGCGGTGGCGGCCAAAAAACTTGCCACAATCTCGCCACGCTAGACAACAAGCAGCGGGAGCAACACGATAAAAGAAAAGGTTGTGGTGGCTAAAGTGTGTACGGTAACCAAATAAGAGCCCCGGACAGTGCGGCGGCCATAGTTAGGCGTGGCATGATGTGGCTGCAGACCAAACACACCTTTAAGCCAACTCAACCAAACTCTTGCTCGATACCTCCTATTTTGAGATCTAGTTCATGAAAAATCTCTTGCCACGGTGTGGCGGTGCCAGCCAAAAAAACTCGCCACAATCTCGCCACGCTAGACAACAAGCAGCGGGAGCAACACGATAGAAGAAAAGGCTGTGGTGGCTAAAGCGTGTAGGGTAACCAAATAAGAGCCTCGGACAGTGCGACGGTCATAGTTAGGCGTGGCATGGTGTGGACGCAAACCAAACACGCCCTTAAGCCAACTCAACCAAACTCCTGCTATTTTGAGAGCTCTATCATAAAAAATCTCTCCAACCGAGTATTATTCAAAGGTCGATGGATGATTGATTCTCATTTGTCTTCCAAACCCCTGCGTAGAAGTCCCTCGTCCTTCTCCTATTTCTCATTTCTCTCTTTTCATAAAGCTAACAAGTGGGATCGCTACACGGAGTTTATGATAATATAATATAAAGTAGAAAAAATTTAGAAGATCGGTTGGAGTGCGTTGCGAAATGAAGGATGAAATATGGATAATGGAATCTTATTTGAATGAACAAGGGGACAATTTTTGAGGGTTTGGTTAGAGTTACCCTTTAGGACTTGTTTAGATGTACTCCTATCCACCATAATCCACATGTGTTGGAGTGGATTAAAATGGAACTTAAACTATTTTTTTCACTCCAATGCACTCCAATACACATGGATTGAGGTGCACACGATTGCATCCAAACAAGACATCAGGGGATGTTTACAACAATCCTTAAACGATCGAAGAAGAAAAAAACTCATTTCAAACTATGGATAATAAAGCTCTAGACCCTGTTTGGTTGGTTACCTCCGATCCGTTGGCCATAACTCGCTACAACCCAACATGCCTACCTTCATCTATTATTTACTTCGTTACCCGAGTTATGGCACCCGAAGCCTCATCTTGCCAAAAGTTTGGCATACTTTTTCCTCGGCAGACATGCGGTGCAAGTAGAGTTATGGTGAAGCAAGTAGCGACGACCATGTAATTGTTTCCTTGAAGTCTCTTGTGTTTTTAAACCAATCTATCATCCCATCATATTATATGGCGAAGAAATGTCTTTTACTGTGACCTCTACATATATCGTGAATGTTTGGTTACACGCCACGACGTAGGTTCGATGCGCCACTGCTGTGTGGCTGGAAGAACGGCCACCACACGTCACATATTCACCAATCACCATAGATAAAACAACAAGTCAGGAAGCAAAACATATTGTTTTGGCGACCAAAGTTTACACGACAAATTAAGCAGCTGCCAAAGTTGCTGAACTTTTGGCATGGTGAGTTGTGGCATGTAGCTAAACACGCCTACGATACGCCAAACCGTTCAAAAACCCATAAATATATAAAGAAAAAGAAAGTGAATGTTGATAAACAGTACACTCAATGCATTATTGTCTCCACTATGATCTCTAGGTTCTAACTAGGACAATAAAAATGTAATCCCCACCATGGAGAGGCCAAAATTGATCGAGAGTCTAGAATAGGATAAAAATATCATCACCGTAGGTCGTTTTCAAGCATTTATTTTTTCAAAATAAACATAAATGATAATGGAAAACATAAATCAGTGAACTGTAGCAATTTGCCTATTTTTATTGTTTAAAGCCATTTTTATGATTTACGGTGTGGAAACCTCTACATGTGAAATACCATGTTTTTTTCTCAAAACATGTTCATCACTTCATACATATCCATGTCAATACTAAGGCTTGTTTGTTTTAGTTGCATTTTTTAGCCTTTTGGCTCAAAAACATGTCTTTCTTGCTTTTGCCTTTTATCTATTGGCAATTTAGATTTTATAATATTTTTTTAGCTACTTGGCACATTAGAAGCCAGAAAAAGTTGCTCTCAGTGTGCTTAAAAGTTACCTTTTCAACTTTTCAAAAACCAGCTCACAACTGTCTATTTATTTGAGCTTCTAGCTTTTTATTGGCAGAAGCCAGGCAAAAGCTCAAACATGTCCACAACCCTAACCTCTAGCCTCCAAACCCTAAGTGTTTATGCAATACTAAGGAGTCAAAAGGCTGTCAAGTAATAGTTCCACTACAAATATCTGTTCTTAGTTGAAAACTTAAATTCGGTGTAAAATCGTGTGTTACAATTACAAATGTGTATATTTCGAAAAAGAAAATCGTGACCAAAAGGAGGAAGAAGAAACAAATCTACATCGGCCCAGGATTACGTGGGCTCCGAACTCAGCGCCCACAACTACCCCTCAAAAAAAAAAAAACTATCCGCCCCGATTTAGAAAAGGCCGAAGGAAAATATCGTGGATCTACATACAAAAGGCCACTCCCTCAGTCTTCACCTATCACGCACGCGCCACCACCGCCGTCTCCGGCGACGACCACGCCGCCGGTCATGTCGTTCTCCTACGCCGCCGCAGCAGCTGGATCCTCTTCGCGCAAGACGAATCGCACTTCCAACGCTGCCGCATCCACTGTTCGCCCACCTACACTCTCACCGTCTCCGGCACCCGTTCCCCCGGCGGTGAACCCTAGCGTCATCTCCGATTCCGACCCCTCCTCCTACTCATCTTCCTCTGCGGACGAGGCCGATTTCACCGCCTCCGACTCCGCAACTGCCTCTGTTGTTTCCGCCTACATCTCGGTTGCTGGCGAGGGGGCCGACCTCTCGAAAGTTGGCATTTTCCTCTCCTCCGCCGCGCGCCGCCGATCGCCGCCGTGCCTGATCTGCTTCGATCCTATCCGCCCCTCCGACCCAGTCTGGTCATGCTCCTCCTCCTGCTTTGCCATCCTCCACCTCACCTGCATCCAGTCATGGGCCCACCAGTCAGCATCCGGCGCTGCCGTGCCGTGCCCAACCTGGGGATGCCCCAAGTGCCGCTTCGCCTACCCCAAGTCCGAGATCCCCACCTCCTACGTCTGCTTCTGCTCCAAGACTGTAGACCCTGCTCTGGACCCCTGGATCCTCCCCCACTCTTGTGGCGACGTCTGTGGCCGTCGTCTTGATGCCAATCTCGACTCCGGCTGTGAGCATACCTGCCTACTGCTGTGCCACCCAGGGCCTTGCCCGCCATGCCCGGCCGTTGTTCCTAACGCACGGTGCTTCTGTGGAGCGCACCGGCAGCCTCGACGCTGCGCACATCAGCGTTACTCTTGTGGGGGCAAATGCAACAAACGTCTTAGCTGTGATCTCCACCGCTGTCCAGTGGATTGCCATGATGGCCCCTGCCCGCCGTGTGCAGTGCGGGGGAGTCACAAATGCCAGTGTGGAGAGACAATGGAGGTTAAATTGTGCTCTGAAAGAGTTTTCCAGTGCAAGAGGGAGTGTGGTGGGATGTTAGATTGCGTGAAGCATAGGTGTGAGAGGGGGTGCCATGGGGGCAAGTGTGGGGAATGCCCACTCAGAGGTCGTCGCACTTGCCCGTGTGGGAAGAAGGATTATCCAAGGTTGGAGTGTGATGCAGAGGCTGCCACATGCGGATCAACTTGTGAGAAGGTGCTTGGGTGTGGACGACACAGGTGCCCAGAGCGGTGCCATCGTGGTCCATGTGATGAGACATGCCGTCTTGTGATCACAAAGGCCTGCCGTTGTGGGGGTCTGAAGAAGGAGGTACATTCTTATCTACTGCATTTATAATGGATCAATCCATGTTAGTGGATAAATCAAGCAGAGGAATTATCTGATTGTCTAAATTCAAAATTCAACTTAGAGACACTATTAGCATTAATTCTCATAATGTGTTCATCAAAAGATAATGCTCTGGAATCTTGTAGATAGCTTACATACTTCTTTAAGATCATGGACCTACATTTGATGTCTGGAGGCCTCTGTGCTTTAGCTTAGTCTTTTTGTTGAGTTTTTCACCCTTATATGCAAATATGACCTGGCAGGGCAACAAGTAGTGCTTCCTCATTTTTCATTTCCTCAGTTTTTGCAAGTAGGTTGTGCAACAGGAAACATCCTTAGTCTAACATTGAACGCTGTAGCTGCATATGTATACTTCTATGCTATTAATTAGCAGGATGCAAGTTCTTAATCCTTTGTGTTCATGCGATGCATTGCATGTCTGCATCAGGTTCCGTGTTACCAAGAATTGACGTGTGAAAGAAAATGTCAACGTTTGAGAAACTGTGGTCGCCATGCATGTAAACGACGTTGCTGTGCTGGGGATTGCTCACCCTGCTCTGAGGTGCATCTTTTTTCTTTTTTTTCCCGGCCATGGTGTTAGATTCCTTTTAAGAACTAAAAGATAGATATATATTTTTGTAGACTTGTGATAGGAAGCTCAGATGCGGCAACCATAAATGCCTCTCACCATGCCACAGGTACTGTCTGAACTCCAAATCAAAATACACATTGAATTACCATGTATTGTTTAAATTTTGAAGCATATGCTTGTGGCACATGCAAATATGTCAATTGTGCTCTACACCTCTACTGTTATGCATAATAGATACACTAGATTGTTACATTTGTCTTTGGATTTTGCTTCTTAATGCCCAAGTTTTCAAGGTTCTTCTTTAACATATCTCCTGTTGTTTGGCAGAGGTGCTTGTTCACCTTGTCCTCTGATGAAGACCATTTCTTGCGCCTGTGGGAAAACATGTTTTGAGGTGGAATTCGGTACTCTCAGTTCTGTTTTTTCTTTCCTTGTACAAGTTATGTTTCCTGCTGTCTGCTTCATTAGACAGGTTCTTTTCGGCCAAAATTTATCTCTTGGTCCATCATGCACACAGGATACTTGCTCACCATAAGAAGAAAAAAGAATAAATTATAAAATTGTCTCCTGGCTCAGCTTCTGTATAGTTTGTTGAATATAGTTGTATTGTTGTTGCTAAGTTTTAATTGCCAAGATTAATATGCATAACTCTATTGCAGGTTCCTTGTGGGACTGAGAAGAATCAGAAATCACCTAAATGCTCAAAGAAATGCAGTATACCTCGCCTTTGCCGACACAAGCTTGAATGCCGGGTAATCTGCTGTGTCTTCTTTGCCTGTCGTTGGGTAGATCTCAATAATAATTTTCTGTGTATTTGCGTATGTGTGTCTGTGCGTCTGCGTGTGCATTTAAATTCATGTTATACAGTTTCATTTTAATCCATATTTGAGTTGTTTGGCTCTGTGTTTGTAAGGAAGCTATCCTTGTAGGTTCAATTGCTTTTGCTGTTACAAATGGATTCTCAGAATTTATGTGACATTTAATTCCTTTCCTTAGCCCCACAAATGCCACTATGGAGCCTGCCCACCTTGCAAGCTCACCTGTGGGGAAGAACTTTCTTGTGGCCACACGTGCAAAGAAAGGTTTGTATTTGAACTACAAGAAATGTGTAATTGAATTTATTTGCACTTGGCTGTTTATCAAGGATTACCACCTCTGTTGTCTTAACAATCTTCATACACTATCCAGGTGTCATGGCCCTATTTCTCCTCCAAACCCCGAGTTCACACTGAAACTGACAAAAAAGAAAATGGGAAAGCACATAGAATGTACACCTGGGACACAGTGCCCACCATGCAAAGAGGTGGTTTTGGTGCCATGCTTAGGGCAGCATCTTGGCCAAGAACGTGCTGTAAGTTTTTGGGAACAACACAATCTTTTGGTCTATTTTTTGCCACCGGGCTTCTCTCTCCCTGTGTTGCGTGTGCAAAAATCAGACTACAGAAAACATATATTTCATTTCCACTTCTTGCAGATGCCTTGTTGCAAATGGAGGCCTTTTCCCTGTGAAAATTTATGTGGGAATCCTCTCCTTTGTGGCAACCATTATTGTACAAAATCTTGCCATGTGTTAGAAGTCCCCTTGAATCAACCTGAAGGAGATCGTATAGCGTCTATCAGTAAAGTGAACACACTTGCTGAGCCTTGTGAACAATGCAATCTTCCTTGTCAAAGGGTTAGTTTCCTTTCCAAGAACTTTACTTTAGTTTGTTCTACAAAGCTTAATATGAAGAATCTGCGGTTTCGCATAATTTGAAGCTTGGTGCAGGATATTGACTAATATTTATTTCAGGTTAGGGAGCCTCCTTGTTCACATCCTTGCTCTTTGCGATGCCATCTGAGTGATTGTCCATCTTGTAAAGTCCTTGTTAAAAGACCATGTCATTGTGGTGCTATGGTGCATGCTTTTGAGTGTGTATATTTTAACAACTTAAATGCAAAGGAACAGATTAAAGTAAGGACGTGTGGCGGCCCATGTCATAGGTCAGTTTGGCCCCTAACTATTTTGTATTGAAACTGGTGCAACTTCTCTGTTGTTACTAAACTCAATCACAAATTTCCATAAATTTAATTGATTTTATCAAGCATTTGAAAACATGTTTTTTGGACAGAAAACTACCAAATTGCCCCCATCTGTGCTCAGAAGTATGTCACCCTGGTTCATGCCCATCGGTTGATCAGTGCATGAAAAAGGTATGGTCCGAGGCTTTCATCCTCTCTGACATACAATACTCAAGCATTTAGACTGTAGAATAAGTGAATAACTGATAATGTTGAAGTGGTACACCAATGCTTGATCTGTGATGTTACCAAGCTTTCTGCTGGAACTGTAGTATAGTGAGAAGATGTATTTTGCTTAATAGGAAGTTTGTTTACAATTTGAATTTGTGATTTAAAATTTAATTATATTCTGTTAATTCTACTTATTTATACTAACTGTATGATTTATCTATCAAGGTCAACACCCGTTGTGCATGCAACACTCTGAAACAAGAGTGGATATGTCAAGATGTCCTCAAGGAATATCGCAAGTCTGGTCGTGATCCAAAAGAAGTACCTAAAAGTCAGTTTGGAGTTGGCTTACTTGCCTGTGGTGAAGACTGCAAGAAGAAGCTGAAAGCTTCAGATTCAGAGTTGCATCTCCGGAAAAGTCAGGAGAACAAGGTACTAGTCAGTCTTACCATTTTTTAATATAAATGCAAAAATTAGTATGCGCTGTTGTTCTTTGGAAATGTTTTGGACATCCAAGCTTTTGGTGCATCTGTGCTCATTTCCTGTGCTTTCAAATAATCAGAGCCCTGCTGTGGAAGTCGTAAATGTGCCCAAACGCAGGAAGCGGCGTGACCGTGGACAGGAAGTTAAAATCTCCAAATTCCAGGTTTGTGATGTATGCAAATTGCTGCTTTCTTTGAAACTCGTGCTCCTTAACGTATCTATATTTTGCAGGAAGTCAAGACTTACGTGCTGAGAGTGCTACTGATTATTTTTCTGTCAATAATTGTTGCTGCTGGTCTGTACCTGTTGTGGAAAGGTATATTCTGTCTTTCTGACTGGATGAACGAAATGGAAGAGCAGAAGGCGAGACAAAAGCATCCGAGGGGTGCAGTGTTGTAAACAAAAGAGAGATAAAAGAGTTATTTTGAGCCTAATAATTGGTATTGAAATGTGGATAAATTAATAGTCATTAGGGATTCAGTTCTGAAGGATCATCTAGTGAAACATGCCACCATTTTCTTTTTCACTTTTGTCACTATAAATTAGCAATTGTACGCATTATGTATTGTTGTATTTTCATTTTGCTATTTTGTTGTAATTGAACATACGATACAGGTGATATATATATATATATATATATATATTATATATATATATATATATATATATATATATATATATATATATATATATATATATATATATATATATATAGTGTAGTTTTTAGTACATCCACTTGGCACATACGTTAAAATGATGTACTAACTCTGTTTCAAATTATAGATCGTTTGGCTTTTTTACTCAATTTTTAACTATTCGTCTTATTCAAAATTTTGTGTAAAATATTATTTCTTTTGTTGCGGTTTGTTTTATTAATGAAAGATCTTTAAGAATGACTTAAATTTAACTATATTTACATATTTTATTTAAGAAGATGAGTCGTCAGGCTGACGTTAAAAAAGTCAAATGGATTATAATTTGACTATTTATACAATTCTTTTTTTTAAAAAAAAGATGAGGTCAAAAGTTGAGATAAAAACTCAAATGAATTTAATGAACGGAGGAAGTAGGTGGCAACTGACTTTCTTTGGTCTAAAACTGATCTAACTATTGAGGCCCTGTTTAGTTCCCATCAAAATCTCAAATCCTAACTATTTTGGATTCCAAAATTCAAAATGCAAAATATTTTGGTAGGATGTTTAGTTTCAACCAAAATTTGTTTTCTAATGATGGGGATTGTGAGGATGACACACAAACCAATGCAAAGATTTCCTTATTTTGTCCTCTTGAGTCCAAAATTCAAAATGGAGAATGGACCACTTTTTGTCAAATATTTTGGGTGATGTTTAGTTCCATTTTGCAAAATAAAAAACCAAAACCCAAAATATTTTAGATTTCATGGAAAACTAAACACCCCGTGAGCTAACGGACGATGGCACTATCCAATAACCTGCTCTTTACATGCTCTTTTGGTTGCAGGGTTCATATATAGAGATTGTTGTATTAGCCAAAATTGTCCTATTTTAGAATACGAGACAACGTGAAACTTCCTTTAGAACGGATTTTGAGAAATTTATGATATTACCAATTTTCATTCTATATATAATTTAGTTTAAATTTATTCTAAGTTGATTTTTCTTAACTTAGACCAAATTATATGAAGTATACCAACATAGAATTTGTTTCATTAAATTCTTCGATAGTGTGTTTATTTAAATTGATATATACCAATAGTTTTTCCAAATAGTTGTTCAAAATTACATAAGTTTGATTTAGAATCAATCCAGTTACACTATAATTTGGAATATAGAGAGTATACATCACTTAATAACATGTTAGCTACAAAATCCAATTAGTTTAGGGCAGGTTTAACTTTTAAGAGAGTGCAAGGATGAGAGAGAAGAGCAAGGCGCAATATATTGGACAATATGTGCTAATTTATAAACTCTTCGCAAGACCCAACATATGAGAAATCATGTGGTTTTTTATTAATTAACACGAGAATTAGGGATCCAAATTTAAACCGAGAGAAAACTTAAACTTGGGTGGTGGGTGCACGATCACACCCCTTATCCAACCAATAGAGCTACTCCTAGGTCATTTCTTAAATCTTTTTCATCTTTTGGTTTTCTTTGCAACGGTGCCATAAATAAACAAATAATATTTAGCCCCACTCGGTCTTTTTACATTTGCCATCTATTTTAGAGAAAAGGTGTGAGACCATATATTTTACTACATGAAGATCTCACCTCATCATATATATATTTATATGGTTATATGTTTTAGACCTTTTAGTGTATTTAAGTAGTAATATATAGGGCATGTCGTGACTTGGCTAGCCTTGCAGACCCTGGATTGCCCGTATCCAAGAGAAACTACATCATTACCATTATCAACAATGGAGCAAACATATGTTGAGTATCAACCATGACAACAATATAAGTTGATAAACATATCACATAAAGTCTATTAGGCATTGTTTGGTTGCAAAAAAGTAACGAAAACATAAATTGAACCTTTCCTCTTGCTGGAATGGTAAGGGATTAGTTGATTACGTGAAATATTTTGTTCGGCCATGGTAAGTGAACGGATGGGAATGAAATGGTTGGCTGATCAATGCGGATGGGATCGATGTACTGAAGGGTGGGATCGATTACCCTACTACTAGATCCCATTGGTTACGAAACAAACATGAAATATCGCCATCAGTTTACGTTGTAATCAGTTCACCTCTATAAATGTTCTAACCAAACAGAACCTTAGAGTAACAAACAAAAAAAAAAGGGGGGGCTATTATGTTCTTGCCCCTACTTTGATGTTCAATTGTGATTTTACCCCTGCTTTTGTCATCGTTGTGATTTTACCCCTGTTTTCTGAAAACGAAGCGTAAGTTTACCCCTACTCCGTGAACATCAGGTAACGGTGTCAAATGGGCTGAGTAAGGACAAGTTTTTCCATGCGAAATTGCTCCTACTTATCTTAATGTATTGTGAATTTACCTCTCTTTTGACATATATATTCAGACACATCATTTTAACCAATATTTAGACACATCATTTTAAAAAAGTGGGGGTAAAATCACAATTAAGGTTCAAAACAAGGGTAGAAACGCAATAGTATTCCGAATGCAGGTAACGACATTAGGAATATGGGTAAACGAAGCCTTCGTTTTTGAAAAGGAGGGGTAAATACACAAAGTGAAAGAAAGTGAGGATAAAATCACAATTACAATTCAAAACAAGGTAGAAACGCAATAGCAAAAAAAAAGTATATAGTTGTAGTTCATCTATAATAAAAACAGTACCCAATAATACTTCAAGCCAAACAAACATATCAAGATCACCACACCAGATAAAGCAGCAGAATTACAACTAGACACAAGCAACAACGTAAATAACATGCTAGATGATGATTTCTTTACATAATTTGAAGTTTGAAACCGGATACAAAAATACCTAACGCTATGTTCGGTTACAAAAGGAACGAGTCCCTGTCTAGAATCCAGCTGGAACTCAAGCTTAATTTGTACAACCAATTAAACCTGGAATTAGTTCCTGAATAGGCTAACAGAACGGTTTTGGGTGCAGTACAACCATATCCACACACACCCGACGGGTATAAAATGAAAATCCGTATGCTTAGAGTAATTTCGGATTTCGGATGAGAAATCGGATACCGGTTGCCATTGTGTACCGGCCCATCCCATTCCGATCCACACTAACCCAGCAGTAGTAGTCCATTTACACGGTTCTTCTTCCGCGAATCGCCACCGCCACCTCACCCACCAGCTCGCCGGAGATCACGAGAGAGAGGAGCCAGGACCCGCGCTCCTCGCCGCCGCTCGCCGCCATGGGGGACGCGGCCTCCGGCCGCGGCCACGTAGTCTACCCTCCCCGCTCCGCCGAGGACATCTTCAAGGACTACCGCGCCCGCCGCTCCGCCATCCTCCGCGCCCTCACTCACGGTCAGTGATTCGACTCTCTCCCTCTCTTCCCCTCCGCTCCCCGAACCCTAACCCACTTGAAAGCTCACCGGATTGCTCCCTCGTTCGCAGAGGTCGAGGACTTCTACGCGCAGTGCGATCCAGGTGAGTTGCGCTTCGGCGTCGGCCTTCTCGATCCCTCCCCACGCGACCCCTTCCTTGTCCTTGGCGAACCGCCGTGCGATTGATTTCCGTTGGGGGCTGTGTTGTGGGGGGGCTTGAGCAGACAAGGAGAACCTGTGCCTGTACGGCTACGCGAACGAGGCGTGGGAGGTGGCGCTGCCGGCGGAGGAGGTGCCCACGGAGCTGCCGGAGCCTGCGCTGGGGATCAACTTCGCGCGCGACGGGATGAACCGCCACGACTGGCTTGCTCTCGTCGCCGTCCACTCCGACTCCTGGCTCCTCTCCGTCGCCTTTTACTATGCTGCTCGGCTCAATCGTAATGATCGGTACGCTGCCTCCGACCGATCCCCACTGAATTACTTCTCTGGCCTCGGTGTTTCTGCTAGGATTTGATGCTTCTTGTGTTGCATTTGCTTGATCCGTTGACGGAAATTTCAGAAGCCTTAGCGTACAAAAAAGTAATAACTGAATTAACTGAATCCATAAATTCACGATGGATGAAATGGGATTTTGGAGTATGTGGACGGTTTGTGGATCTCATAGAGCAATAGTTTTGTCTGCAAGGATTTGTGATTCCTGGTTTCCAGTAATAATACTAGGATGCATAATTTTGATTGATGTTTCCTAACCCATGAGGATTTCGACCCGTGCACTTAAGTGGAGAAGGTGAAGCTTATTGACTCTCTCGGCAGTAGTTTGCTGCAAAGGGCACTGCTGTTTTTGTTTTCCAGTGATAGTTTATCTGGGTTCCAAGTCTAGGGTAGTTGGGGAGCTTGCTTTCTAAAGAAACACACAGCTACAGAGATTCGCACAGCCGCATAAAGCAGACTTTTGACAAGTTTGGTTGTTTACCATTAGTTGCTGAACGGTTATGAGCTCAGAAAGTGATGACATGATCAGAAGGTAGTTAGTTTCATGCCTTTTTGTGTCCCTGTGATGATAGTGAGTTGACCGAGTTCTGAATTCTGGTAGCCACATGCTTGTGCTAAAATCTTCTTGTATCGATTAACATCTTCACACAATAGTTATCTCAGTCTTTCTACGCTCTCTATGTAAATAGTGGTCCCAAACTCCATGTCTAGACTTAGGCTAGTTGAAGGCTGGTTTCAATGTTTATGTCATGCCAACTTTCTAAAGGCCCTTTCCTCATGGAAAAGTAATATTTGGTGGAAGCTGTGAATCTGACTAATTTTGCACTTGCTGTGCATCTTATTTAACTTCTGCGATATTTTGGCATGACATAATCATTAGTGTCTTGGTCAGGGTTGGGTTTACTTTGTATCAAAAGGCCAGTGTATGCTAGTTTATTGTATAGTGTGAGAGTGTGTGTGTGTTTGTATGGCTCCTGTGTGTTTGAGAAAAAAATGTTTATGAGGTCTTCAGTTAATTAGTGATGTCCTGGTCTCCTGGATGGCTGGATACACCCAAACGGTTAAAGGTTACCAACTACTATAAGGAGATTCTTTTATTAGAGGAAGGCATTTCATGACTATAGCCCCAAGATTCTGTTATGGATTTGGAGAATCAGGAATTTTCTACCGAATTTGCATTTATGCTGATATTCTCTGTTAATAAAAGAATTTAAGCTCTCTCTTTCTAAACCCAACCTAACTCATGAAGCAAATCCTGTTAAACACTTCCAAATTCTGACTTATGAATGTGCATGTTATTTTCTTAGAAATTGAAGTTCAAAGCAGCGAGTAACTTCCTGTCTCATTGCATCTCTTGTGCATTTTTTGTTTGCATAGAGCACCAACATATAGACTATAGAATGCGATTGTTGGTGTCAGAAATAATCTTGTAATAAGAGATGAATAAACGTATCTACAATCTACATGCATCTATGGAGATGAGATGTTCTTGTCAAAGAGAGAATTGATTTGTTGCATGAGCTAATGGCTAGCTCACATTTGGTAGCGAAGTTTGTTTTGAAGTTGAGCTGTAAAAGTAGTAAACAGCTGATGGTGGGGCATGCTGTTTAGGTTGGTTACTGTGGCACTTTGGTTACTGTAGCAAATGGCTACAACTCCCTTGTGACTGAGAGAACAAAAATTAAAGCCATGTGAGAGATGAAGAAAATGTAGATGCTTGTGATGTGAAGTCATTAGATACTAGATTAGAGGTCATGTAAGCTTGTGTATGTGATATGGTCAATGGTCAAGTGGTCAAGCTAGTAGTAGTGCTTGGTTGTGAAGATCAAGCTAGCAGTAGTGCTTAGTTGTGAAGACCAAGTTACTGAAGATCAAGTGAGTTGTGTAAGCTTGTTGGTTGAGCTAGTTACTTGTGTTGCTATCTCTCATATTCTTGCGTAAATCAAGACAGAGAGCAAAGAGAGGAGTTGTGTGATTCATTTCCAACAAAGAGAAGAAAAGAGTGATTCTGTTTCCAACAGTTGAAACTTGAAAGCTCTATTTCATCAATGCAAGCTAAAATAGAGTACATTTATAAGATCTTAAGAGCAATGAGGTTTCAGAAAAATACCATACTGAAATGTATGTAATGCTGTGTTTAGAGTTACAGCACAGTTATTCGTGCTCCCAGTTAGAAATTGGTAGAAGTATTTCATTTCATTAGGATAAACCTTTGACCAACAATTTTTATTAATACAATTTTTGTAATACAAAATTAATGCCACTAGATTATGGTTTTTATCACATAATTGACATTAGTACAGTAATTGTTGGTCAAAGTTTGTCCTAATGAAACAAAATATGGCTACTAATTTCAAATGGAGAGTATTAACCAAAAAAGTAGAGCATTCTTTGTTATATGGGTTAATAACATAAGGAGCACATGTTTGATATTCACAGCTTGTTATCTTATCCAATTTCTGTGTTCTTGATTTTTATATGGATATAAAGTTCTCAAGTTGTGTTTTGCACTGCACCTTTTTTCTATATTAACTAGATATATGCTCGTGCGTTGCACTAGAGTCATAAATTTTTGCCCTCGTCTACAACGATGCATGTGGCTTGCAACTTAGACGAACATATTAATAAATCCAACAAATCTAATTACATAGAAAATATAAAACCCGTTTTATCATTTATTTTCTTAAAAACCAAAAGAACCATTATCTGTCATGGCATCTTCAGTGCGCTCTAAAAACTAGGCATTACATAGATTGTCCAGAAACCAGAAAAGTCCCCAATAATCATTTCTCTTATAGTTCACTCCTGCAGTACACTGTACACATGTAAATGTGCTAATCATTTAATAATTAATTTAATTACGCTTACAACAGCCTCTGCCAATGCTAATTTCATGTTTGAGTGGGTCCCACTGCTAATAAAAAAAGTAAAAATAGTCAACCTCACGTTGTTATCATCCACGCATCTGCAAGCTTTTCCCAAGCACTGCTTCGTCCTACTTGTGTGTTGTTCCCAAAAATCTCGACTCAGCAAGTCAAGCAGCACGGCTATAGTGGTGATCTAATGACAACTCCATCCACACGTGCAAGACTAGAGCAAGCTCCTGCGACCCGCGCTTGGCGAGCGGCGGCTCCGTCTGCCCGGATCAGTGAGGAGACCTGTGATTCCAGTGCTGAGGCTAACTTGTTAGTCGGGTGGAGCGGGAGGAGCGAGCAGGGAATGTCATGACGGCCAGACAGAGGGGCGCTGTGGCGGAGCAAGGCGGGATGGGGAGGGGCGTGGTGACACGGGAATACAGGATAGGACGGCGGGCCGCCGTTGGGGCCCAGTTCGAGTTCGAGGAGGATCCTAGCGAGGATATATTGTGGTGATGATGCTGGAGTGGGATCTGGCGGCTGCATCCGACCGTAGTTATTTTACCTTTGATTTTGTTCTGTTGGTGGTGGATGATTCCACCTGACCCTTTTTAGGTGTAGAAGATTTGCATCAGATATGATGAGTGTACTAATGCACATACCTATGGTAGTTTAGAGTCTGTAATTTACAGTTCCTTTTTCTCATGATGATACTCATAAATACTGTAATCTGTGTGAATGCTGTACTAGCAACTTGGAGGATAAACCCTTTCCTCTTTTAAAGAGTGATTTTTTTTTTGTTCTTGCGGATTAGTCATTTTAAATCAATGTGAACCCTCACTAGCATGGACACAGGTGGAGCTATAGCCAGGCCAACCTGGGCAGCAGCCCCCCTTGGCCTGAATTTTTTTTTAGTTATTCGATTGATTGACCTGGTGAGCTAGAGCTGGAGTCCAAAAGTTGCATGCTATGCTTCACTTTTGGGTCTTTGCTTTGTTTGGGGAAGAACTGCACCAGCATGCACACCACGGCAGTCACAGTCACCCTATGACTGGATGTGTGATTGAGTAAACAATTTGTGTTGTGGCCTCTGCTAGCCTCTCTGCTCATCCAGACTACATCCCTATTCCCTGGATGGCTTGTAGCTCTCCGGCAGTCCGGCTGGTACGCTCTCTAGTCCCAAACTCCCAATCCGATCTGGTGAGCGGTGAATTGTGACATGGTCTTCTACAATACTAGTCACTCATGGTCTACTTTTAGAAATGGTTAAACAGAAACCCATTTATGAATAATTCGAAAGGAAAAGAGATGATTCTGTTGTGGACCAATCTCCAATTCTTGCTCTACTAGCTCTAGCTAAACTCGAACAAAGGCAAGATAAACAACAACAAACAGTGCCATTAGTTTGTTAAAATTCCTGTTTTCTTTTAAGCTGGTCTGTGTTGCTAATATCTTTGCTGCTTTCACTGTCATCCAACAGGAAGCGCTTATTTGGTATGATTAATGAATTGCAAACTGTTTTTGAAGTTGTCTCTGGTGCGAGACAACAACAATCTAAAGAGAGGTCCAGTATTATGGACAATGGTGGTAGATCCAAGCCTGTAAAGGTAAAAGATATTTGTTATTGATCTTACCACTGTTTCCCTCTACATTCAATTTATTCTCACACCGTGACAAAAACATGATCGGCAGATAGAAAATAATGGAAAGGCCACAGACGAAGCATATGGAGAAGATGACAGTGATCACGGTGAAACCCTATGCGGAACCTGTGGTGGGATATACAGTGCGGATGAATTCTGGATTGGGTGCGACATGTGCGAGAGGTGGTACCATGGCAAGTGTGTCAAGATAACTCCTGCCAAGGCGGAGAGCATAAAGCATTACAAATGCCCGAGCTGCAGCACAAAGAGGGCTAGGCAGTAGCAAAACTCGTGAACGCAGCAAGCCTCTGAATGTGGGATGTATGGTGCAGTGGTGCATTGCAAAGTTGTGCAGGCAGAAGGCCAAGAGGCTCCATTTACAAGATTAGAACTATATTGCTATCTTCCCTGTGCCTTATGCTTACTTTTACCTATGATAAGCTGATGTGAGGTAAGATAAGACATTTGACAATCAGAGGCACTTGAGTGGAGTAGATATAAATGGGGGTAAAAGATGAGGAAATCGTATTTTATTGAATATGGAGTTTTTTTCCCCTTGCAAGAACATGTACCCCATTTGGTAATGGATGACTGCAGCCTCTACTGAACATCTTGAATTTGTATAGGAACAGAGGTTAAGTTTTGTCAAAACTGTGAAGTGTTTCTTTTGTTTTGTCTATCAGTCGGTCAGTGACATTGATTGCCACAGCAAAATACGTACGTACACGATACCAAAGGAGAAGCACAAGTAGAATAAATACGTACGTACACGATACCAAAGGAGAAGCACAAGTAGAATAGATGGACCATAGATGAAAAGGAAAATGTTATATTTACATCCAGCTATTACTGTAGCACGTAATATGAAAACTAGCTTTATGATTTGTTTCTGTTGGAACTCTTTACATCCTTTTTAATTGAACTTCCTACTTCTTTCTGTCGAGAGACAGAGAGAGGCTATATATGCTACAAGACCAATAACGGCGAAAAGGTGCCATACAAACTGAGAGTTTTTATAACTTGTAGATTGGTGTGATGTCCAACAGATTGAAACACTGCCGCATCACGATTTCCGTCGCTTGGCAATGAAGAAGACGGCTTGTTTCTTCAGGTGACCCAACGACCTGGTGCAGAACTGGGCAGATCAGAAACATGAGGTGATGTGGAGAGAAGCGATAGCAAGCAAGGATGGTTACCTGGCACTTTGAGAATGCTTCGGATAGGCTGTACAAGTAGTCGCACAAATAATGGGGAAACAGATCGACGCAGGCCTGCTCAACAACCTAAAGTCCTAAATAGCACACGATATAAAAGATGATTAATACTTCACCGAAGGTGTCATAGTTCTTGATTCTTAGAAAGAGATTTCAGCCTCTGAAGTTCTGTCAAGCTCATCATCTGTCCAGCCAGCAATTTTTGTGGGAAAAATTATAGTATTGGTGTTACGTCATATGTGCAGCGAAAAACAAGAAGATGAAACAGAAGCAAAATATCAAGCACTCCCTTCATCCAAAATTATAGGCAATTCAAAACTATTGGAAAATCAAAGTATTAAAGTTTGACCAAAATTGTATTGAACTCCGGCGATCAAATTTTGTTATTTCCATCCTTCCCTAATCACGATCAAAATCATGGATTGGATAATTAAGAAAGGAAAGTGGAAATAATCTCTGAACCTTAGACTTAGCTGCCAGTTGCTACACATGCATATATCGCCGGCTCTCATGTACCTCACCGGCATTTATAGGAAGCATATAGAGTTTGAACTTTTCTAGGTGCGTCCGGGCCGTCAGAAGAACTTTACTCTAAAATACTACTATTGAGTTGTTGATGATTTGGCCTCATAATCGCCGGTCGCCTCCGATCCATGCAGTGGCGCGCAGCATCAGTGAAACTCTGCTCTATCCTGCTGGCACCCTAAACCGAAGGCTAGTATTCTCCTGTAACACCACCGTCTCCGCGCTACAAATTTCATTCGTCATCTCGAATCAGATTCCACGCTCAAAGCTGGAGCAAAAAGAACTGGCTCAGCTCCCCGCTTTTCCCCGCCGCAGCCGCAACCGCTTTATGCCGTCTCGCTCGCCTGATCGAGAACGATCCTGACAGCTCGCATGCATGCCGTCCACGGCGCCAAAAGTCAAGCGGCTCTACATTATTCCCTCTGCACTTCGTTATCAGCAATCTTAAAATGCTACTATCTCACATCATATTGTTCTTGTTCCTTCCATCAGCTCTAGCCTACCTACTGGTTCTTCTTTCTGCAGTGCAGCCCTATATATATGGCACCCAGCTGCAGAGCTTTCGCACAGAAGACAATACACTACAGTCGACAGAAGAATCAATGGGCGCGTCGACGTCGACGACGTCGCGGCAGGAGACGCCGACGACCGACTCTTCGCGCGCCGGAGACGGCCGGACCGTGGAGGTGGTGGCGAGCAGCGCTGCCTCTGGCACTGGTAGCAACAGCAACCAGGCCCAGTCAAAGAGGGCGCCGCTTCCTCTCAAGTTCCATGAGATAGTCGCGCAGGAGGCGACGGCCACTGCTGCTGCCGAACTGGAGGATCAGGTGTACAGCACAGGGGTCTACCTGGCTGGCAAAACCAAGGTAAGTTTCAGGCACCAACACGTACACCTGAACCTTTGATTGATGCAGAAGTGCTCCAATGATTCATGCATGCAGAAGTACTGGGTGCACGAGAAGACCAGGTGCAACTGCTTCATGCTGTTCGCTAGAGCACTGTCCATCACTTGGAGCGACGATCCCAGATACTGGACCTGGTATCCCGTCAAAGAAACCAGCGACTCCGAGGTCGAGGCTGCGTCGCTGCAGAAGGTGTGCTGGCTGGAGGTGCACGGGAAGCAGGAGCTGTCGCACCTGACGCCGGGGGTAACCTACGACGTCGTGTTCCAGGTGATGCTGACGGAGCCGGCGTACGGGTGGTCGGTGCCGGTGAACCTGCGGCTCAGGTTCCCCGACGGCACGGTCCAGGAGCGGAAGGAGAAGCTGGAGGAGAGGCCCACGAAGCAGTGGCTGGAGCTCAAGGCCGGGAGGTGAAGGTGCCGCAGCAGCCGGGACCGGGAGGACACGTCGGCGGCGGTGAGCTGGAGATCTCCCTGTTTGAGTACCACGGTGGGGTCTGGAAGACGGGGCTCCTCATCAAGGGCGTCAAGATCGTCCCAAAGGACTAGTGATTACCTTCTGTTTTGTTTCAGAGGATGGGTGATCATTTCGGTTTTTATTTTTTCTGTCGGCTGGTGTGCTAAAAGAACTTTCGAGATCAATGAGATAAGTGGAATAATAATGTGTGTGGTGGTGGTGGGTGGGGTGGGGGGGCATAAGCCTTGAAGCCTAGAAGAGCTGAACTGTCAAATTATTATTCCCCGTGAGAGAGAAAAAAACGAGAAATCTGACAATCACGGATTCACAATTTGAGTTTGCATCCTAACTTTTACATATATACTAGTATAATTCGCGCGCCCTCGCGCGCGTAAGTAGCATCCGGCAAAAGCTGTATAGAAAAGTATGTTTAATAATGGATTACAAAATAATTGAGAACGGCAGTAACATCTATTGCACAAATTGATGGATTAGTAAAACACTTTTGCATTTGGATTTTTGTAATGATCATGAGGCATGCATTTGAACGTGGTTAGCACATTTGATCGTGGGATTTTTTTTGTCCATTTCCTTTGTTTTTTCATATGAACATAAATTGATTTCTATCTATTCAAAAACCCCTTAGTCTTCATCTAAAAAAACCCCTTAGTCTGTGTACTTTGTTGTGTACATGAAAAGATACAACTGCAAAGAGCCATTTGGTAGCTAGGGTTCCTGGTTTCGGTTTCTTTACAAAAATCGGAAGACACTAAATAATAAACAGTTCCTAAAGAAAAACCGAGAATCTCCATCAATCCAATAGGTTATCAGTTTCAGAGATAGAACATGACTAGAAACTAGAGAAATGGGGTTTATGATAAACCCGAGATCTTTTTTTTTTATAAACTGAATCACATGTAATAAGCTATAATTCTAATAGTAGCTACTATCTAGAGCGTCATATGGGCGTGATTGATACCCTGTGTATATCTGATCTAAACAGTCTAGTGTAGCTTTAAGACTTTTGGTTCCCTAGACATCACTTTGAGTCTGTCCAACGGGTGCAAAGATTAGCTCCTCATATGGCTTGGCATGTGGAAAACGAGATGGAGATTCATTTCTCTGCAACCTGGCTTTGTCCAGGGCGAGCGTATGGGTACGACGGAGCTAAAGAGCATCTGTGCAAAACCAGTATGCAGATGTGGCAACCAATCAGTATCTATTGTTCTTGGCCTAGTTGCATGCTGGTTTTGTTGAACAACGGGTGCTATTTGACGTATTTCGTCGTAAGTATTTTACTGATTGGTTTCCACATCTGCTTACGGTATCTGACGTCATAAGTACTTTACTAGAGTTGCTGATTCGTGACACTACTTTATCATCTTAATGTTCAGCAACAAGTGTCTCTAATAGCGTCAACCCTTATAGCCTCACGTCAGTTTGCTTTGATTTTAGGCATTCAATGACATAATTTGTAAGAGTTAAATCTTCAAAAGTAGTTATGATGGTACTATAAATTTTGTATGCACTGTTATAATAAGCATCCAATGTCTTCAACCCACCCTGTAGCAGATATTCAACTCTCTCGCAAAAGTGAAGATAAGTATAAGATAATTGTTCCAACCAACAAACTATAAAATATAATATACATTCCATTATTATGAAAATATAACATATGTAAGATCCCAAGAGAGGCGGATTTGCCACTATGTAAGTCCCCAACAGAGGCGTATCTGCCACTAGGGTTGGGGGCTCATGCCCCCTGGGAGAAAGAGAAGGTTTAGACTTTACTTTTACTAAAATTATGGTTTCAAGTCTTCTAAACAGTTTGAACTTAGCCCCCTAAACTTTTATTTTAGATCTATCATTGTTCCAATGTCAATTATTGATCCTTTTTAAATAATAACAGCAATAAGAGTAATGGCTGCCAGGAATTGAATGTTTCCATAGTCTGACTACCAGAGCCAAAGAATATAATTCTAAATAACACATACGAAACATAACACAACGTGAAAGAACACAATAATTTTATTATGTTATTTCTTCATGGCATAAGAGAGTGTCTAGAGAACAACTACACAACATCATAAAAATTAGAGACATCAAATCCTTTATAACAAGCATATTCATCCTCAGAAACATGAAAAATAGTTTAATCACCATGCTGACCATTACCACCAAAGCAATGAATCGGAATATTAGATTTATTTTCATGAAAAGATAGATTTCTGTGAATTTAATTTTGCTAACGGCTTGAAGAAGAACAATAAACATAAAGATTTCATATTGGGCAATAACAAGAAAAAAAACTTCAAAATTTCATAAGTTATTGTCATAATATCGCTTTCCTTCACATAATGAGCAAAATCATGGATCGTGTTAAGCCTTTTGCCTTTTACAGTGATTCTCTTTTTGAACAGGGTTTGGGTAAATCGGTAGCAAAGCTAGTAGTTAGTTTGTAAGTATGAGACAAACAAAAATCAAAAGAGAAAAAGACAAATATGCTAAAAGAGAAATCAATGCGGAAATGTACACAATGATTAGATAGTAGTACTCTACTACACCCTTGGTCAATCCTCTCGGCATAACGTGACAACCATGCAAGTCTACTAAAACAATTTTCTCTACTCCTACAAAATGGATCAATCATTAATGATTTAGTTCCTACCATCCCTCATTCTTAAATATTATATAGGAATGGCTGGGTATGGGGTTTGAGCCCAGCACGTAGGCGCCGCCAAGGTAAGGGGCTTATGCCCCCAGTATTAGTGTGAGGCAGAAATAATGTTATTCTTTGTTCCTCGCTCTGTGCGGTGAAATTTTAATTTTGACTGATGCATAACACATCGGCACACGCCACTAGCTTTTATGAATTGATCCGATCCAGTAGTACCTAGATTGCTACTTGTTGCAATGTGAAATGAAAAAAATAGTATACAAATAATCTTCTGATTATTTAGATTAATGCAATAGAGGCTTTTTGCGAACACATGGTTGATATGTGCCAATGATGTTTAGTTTTGATGATGAGCGATTGACCAACACATGAGTGTTTCAGTTTGAGCGTTTACTTCTAACCTCTTTGCGAAAGCAAATGTGTGCCTGTCTATCGGGTTGTGGTGTGCAGGTACTATGCCTAGTGACAGTGGTCAATGGTGTGGAGAAGGTCGAGTAGAGGCTTGCCGTGCCGATGGACTGAGAGCGGTGAAGGGCGGAAGCGGGGCTCGGACTGAGGGACCATGGGCGCCGGCGGACTAGCTGTGGTGGCTAGTACTTGGCACCGGCGAGTGCGAGAAGACATGGAGGTAGACCGAGTCGACCAAGTCAAGACGGTGGACGCGCGAGTCGAGCGGAGGCTCAGGGGACTCGGAGTCCGACCGGGCGAAGACAAGGTGGCTCGCGTCGAGTGGTTTGGTGGTTTGGGCCTCAAAACCATCCGCGTCGGTTTCCGAGTTTGGGCCGCAAAACTCGGGGTTCGGTAGTTGAGCCGAAAGCTACCGGTGGCGGGTTTCGCGGGTTTGGACCTCAAAACCCGGGCGGAGCTTCCGAGGAAGCGGGGATGGCACGTGGCGGAATCCTGGAGGTTGCGTCGAGGCGACGGCAACTCCTGACAGGAAGCGGGGCCGTCCATTCAAATCGAGGGAGATATTTACCGGAGCTTGGACTGCAATGCTTAGGCTAGGTAGTTCACTCATTGTATCTAGGGGGTCTTTGGGAAATAGCCAAAGCCTCTAATAAATAGAGGATGAAGGGGTATCCTCATCCTATCTCTTGAACCCTAATCATTTGCCCCAACTCTCTCTCTCTGTAGCCTCTCTCTAGTTCATGAGATCCCTAGGTTGATTTCACCAACCTCTGTAAGAACTCGAGTTTGTTGTGAGGAATCGGAGGCCGTAACCTCCGTAAGCCATGGTGGCTTCGATTTCTTGATCGTGTCGCTGTTTTGCTTGTGTTCTTCGCGTTTTGCTTTTGCTCCCTCTTTTTCCCGAGATGATTTCTCTTTGTAGGGAGTAGCTCTTGCAAATCCATTTGAACCAAGTTGTTCGTATTCGTGAGGAGCATCTTTGCACCGAAGGAATTCCCCTCAAACCTCACGAGTGCGCAGATCGGGTGATTTCTTTGCGGTGTTCTTCGTTTTGCCTTTTCTCCCCCAAATCCGAGTGTTCCCGTTTATCCGACCCAAATTGAGCGATGATTTCTTCGGGATAGCTCCTCAACTGTATAAGGATCATGCCTACAAAGTTTGGTTGCAGTTGGAGTTCATTTGGTTGAGTTTTGGGAAGATTTGGAGGAGAAATCACGATTTTCGGGTTCACTGTGCAGTTTTCGGGAGCGTCGGACGCTCCGAGGGTTTTGCGTCGGACGCTGGGGCGTGCTGACGTCAGCGTCCGTCGCCTCGCTGGTCGTCGTTTTTCGTTTTTGGCGTCGGACTCTGGCGACGGACCGTCCTACGCCAGCGTCCGTCGCCCTCAGTCAGCGTCCTACGCCAGCGTCCGTCGCCCTTCCAGTAGGGGCTGATTTTTCTGGGTGCGTCGGACTCTGGCGACGGACCGTTCTACGCCAGCGTCCGTCGCCCTCTGTCAGCGTCCTACGCCAGCGTCCGTCGCCCTTCCAGTAGGGGTTGATTTTTCTGGGTGCGTCGGACTCTGGCGACGGACCGTCCAACGCTAGCGTCCGTCGGCCTTCCAGCAAAGTTTTTCAGGATTTTCTTCATCGCTGTTTTGGCCGTTTCTCCCTCTTCCGGACTCCGAATTGAGTTCCGTTTGTTGCGTTGGTTTCGTAATCACGCAAGGAACTTGATGAAACACTTTTGAGACCATTTCTCATAAGTATTTTTGGGAGAGCTCTCTTCTCTTCTCCATAGGGTTTGAGAGCCTCACTATCGGTGTCACGGTTTGAGTTCTTGGTTTCCGGAAGATCCACTGTACTTCTTGGTCTTCGCCAAAGGTATCCACCCTCTCTAGGGTCGTGATCTTGCTGGTGGAGTAAGTTTGCTTGCTGGGGTTGTTTTTGGGAAGAGTGGCCCGAATATTTCCGAGTGAAATTTGAGGCTCCCATTCACCCCCCTCTGGTCGCCGTTCTCGGTCCTTCACTTTTATATGCATGTATCTCCACTTCTCTACATCTCTTGTTTTGCAAACATGCAATTTTATATGTAGCAGTGTGATTGATTGTTAGATGGATTGGATCGACGTCATGGTCCAGTCGGCATGTGTCCATTTGACACGACACATATCACTACCTGCATGGTTGTTCAATCGACACTATAATAATATAGCACTATGATATAAATCCAGGACTAGTGTTAAGACCCCAAACAAATCTACTAGCCTCTGCAGCGGAAGGAAAACAAGGTCGAACACCATAGCCATGATATCCACCGATGAGAATGACACTAAGACATGATATTTATTAACAAGGTTTAGCGAATACATCTTATATCCTTGGGCATGACCATGAGTGCTCCTCTCTATAAACAACAACTACACCGACATCCCACCGTAGCACCGCCGCCGTCCATTCCAACCGCCAAGTCGGTACAATAGAGGTACATATGTATATAGGTGGGTCCTAGGCCAAGAGTCTGACTCCTCTACTCCTAACCCCTACCAATTAGAACACAAGTACGTAACCTATGTCGCATACTTATCTGGTACAAACTCTAAGAAGCTCCACCTTAACGAATATGCATGCTATACTGACCTTGTCCTTGCGCGACCGTCTGCGTAGCTGCTACATTGCTCAAATAGAACAACCCAATGAGCATACTTGTGTGATCCTTCCTCGTGCCCTCGGTTGGACACAATGTTGTGCATCCTAGGTGTACAGCCCGCCGCTCTCGAGCCCGTTGACTATCACACTTTTGCACCCAATGAAATCGACCCGCTTGAGCACGATTAGTTGTTCGGCATCAACAGTTGCAAGCACCGGTTCATGAACAACCTAATTGATTTGGATGCAATTATGTCAGCCTGATTATACGAGGGAAGAAACAACAATGAGAAAGTCCAAATCCGACCAAACACATTATGAATTAGCCACCCAACCAAACACACCCTTACTATTTATGTGCATGAAACGATGCAACCATGAATATCTAGCTTAGTAGTCTTTTCATTTCCATTTGCCACACCAACTGAATGGAATAAAATACTCCATCCAAATTATAAGACATTTTGGTTTTTTAACGCTTCACGACAGAGGTGGTTCAGGCTTGCAGGAAACGGAAGCTGCCCACCATCGTTCTGAAGCTGGACTTTGCCAAGGCTTTTAACACGGTGATTTGGGACAACCTCGTCGACATTATGAAATCTAGAGGCTGACCAGTGTTGGTGCAACTGAATTCTTAACATTCTGCAAACCTCAAAGTCAATTGTTCTGGTTAACGAGTGTCCTGGAAACTGGATAAATTGCAAACGTGGGCTGCGTCTGGGCGATCCTTTATCACCTTACATTTTCCTCATCGTGGTTGTCACCCTGCAGAGCCTGCTTAGTTTTGGAACAAATGTCAGCCATCCTATTGACAGTGAAGCCCCATGCGTTGTGCTGCAATACGCCGGTGATACTCTAATTGTGCTCAAAGGAGACTGTCAGGCTGTGCAAGTACTAAAAAACATTCTTGATGCATTCTCAGAAGCTACAGGGTTAAGGATGAACTACTCAAAATCAACACTTTTGCCCATTCATATGGAACAGGCGACTGTCGAACAATGTGCAGATATCCTTGGATGCTCTCTGGATACATTCCCACAAATGTATCTAGGACTACCTTTGTCTGATCATAAACTCTTAGACAATTCCTTCTCGCCATATATAGACAAAACTGACATATTTCTCGACGTGGCAGGCATCCCTGCTAAACACCATGGGCAGGGTTGTTCTCATCAACTCGGTGATCGACAACCAGGTTATATACATGCATCATGTCGGCCACTTAGGTCCCACTGGATGTGATCAAAGCAGTAGATAAACGACGTCGGTCCTTGTGGACTGGGGACAAGAAAGCTTCTTCTGCTAAATGTCTTGTGGCATGGTCAAATGTCTGCACAACAAAGGACATGGGTGGATTATGGATTTGAGATTTTGGCACACACAATATATGCCTTCTCCTAAACATTATTCACCGCTTGCACTATGATTCTTCTTCTGCTTGGGGCCGCTGGGTCTGGCAATGTGTGGATCCCTCAAACCTCAATGCAACAAACCCTGGCTCTCATTGGGATCTCCTGCGCTCCTTGCTTCCTCTGTACCAAGCCCTGACCTCTGTTCAATTAGATGATGGCAAGTCGACTTCCTTCTGGTGCGATGTCTGGTTTGAGGATGGGCAGATCGTTTCCCAAGGTTATTCAGCCATTGCACAGACAAAGATGCCTCTGTTCATAAGTCCGTCTCAACCAGTCTTTCTGGAGCCTTTGTTAGTCGCCTATCCGCTCAGGCTCAGGAAGAATTACTGCAGCTCAATCTGATTACACAACAGCTGCAGCTCAATGACCAACCGGACACCAGGTCGCAAGTAAGCCAGATAAGTTAGACACATCAGCCATCTACAAAATTCTAAAAGAATGAGGCCAACCTACATACCATCTAAAATTAAAAATCTTTCTTTGGTTCTTACAAAGGGGTATCGTCTTAACCAAAAACAACTTTACTAAGAAAAATTGGAAGGAGAGTCAAAAATGCATCTGCTGTAATGGGAATGACTATCAAACATTTGTTCCTAGATTTGGAGGATTATCTTTTTGCTACTAGTTTGACCCAACCTAGATCAATCAGCCACACGTTTGGTGTTTGGCTGACTAATCAAAATAAAAGGATTATAAATTTGATTTGGGTGGGGGTGGCCGCCATGTTTTGAGCTATCTGGAGATGCCGTAATGATGTTGTTTTTAATCAAATGAAATCTAACTCTATTATGCAGGTAATTTTCAGAGGAGCGTACTAATTACGTTCTTGGGCCAAGTTGCAGCGTGATGAGACAACCAAAGACACGCTCTCAACGATGAGCAAGAAATTGGAAATTATTGCTTTAGAGATATCCAATAAAGGATGGAAACATTTATATTGTTTGACCTAGCGTTTTGGTCGATCTATAAGACTATGACTTTCTTTTTTTATTTTCTCCAAAACTTTATAGTAATAGACTGTGTACATCCATGTAGAGACCGGATATTTGTTTTATCCATTATCTAAAAAAAATACCCGTCTTCGACTTTGATCTGGCAAAACGCAGCTCCCCCCATGGCCCCATGCGTGCAACTGTTCCTTTGGCTTCTTTGCAAAGGGAGAATTTAGTGCAGGACCAATCTTTTCCGCAAGCGCATTGTGGACTCCCCGGATTCGGGAGGAAACGCCTCACCACATCATTTTCCATTGCGCGGTGGCAGTAGAATTTTGGTTAGCACTGGGGATGCCGCTCGACCCCGCCTTCGATACCAGCAACTTCCACTGCCCAAGCAGGATTGGTAGTATTCCTAAAAAACAGTATAACACATTTGTCATCCTATGCTACTGGCATCTGTGAAAGAGAAGGAATGGATTCGTCTTCCATAATGAAGCTACAAACCTCAACCATCTCCTCCTATCTTGCAAAAAAGAGGCAACCCAGTGGCGTGCCAGAATGTCGAGGAAAGAAAAGAGCCTAGTGGATGGGTACTGTTTGATCAATCGATGAACCCCATTTCAGCATAATATAACCTATCCTTCGTGGCATTTAGGGCCCTGTATGCTCACCTTGCTGTAAAACCTCCCTCCCATTTTGTATACTATGGAACAATGTAATCCAAACCTATCTCAATAAAATCAGATGGGGTAACCCCCCTCCGTTGAAACTTAAAAAAAAAATCAAAATGTCTTGTAATTTAAAGGAGGGGTCAAGAATCTCTACTAAACGGTTTCTCACTTTCATTAACAAATAGGAACTAGAAACTAGAAAAGTGAGGTTTCTGAAACCCCGTTTTGCAGGGATTCCATTTTTTTATCGGGAAAATGTTTCTGCATAGAAACTGATTCTAATTCCCAGAGAAATAAGGCTGCTTTCTAAGTTTCTAGACTGTAGAATATGGCACTAAATCGTTTGGAGATACTCCTATTATTGAAGAGGGACAGCATGAAGGATTCCTTCCACGATTCGGAAGTTCCTGAGAACATTTCTTCGAGAAAACCGAACACCTGCCAAAAACGAACCTAAATGCTGCGGATTTAACACCACATCAACAAAGCGACGACGGATACGTGAAATAGCCTACATCTTTCTGTTCATTTTTTCCCTCTTATTAGAGGAGGAAGCTCCAGTACGCGCCGGTCTGAATACTGCATGGCGAAACATCACTTTTGCCGTTTTGCGTAGAATGCATGGTCAGAGCCAGAGTATACGCTTCTTTTATTTATATATATCATTTGTCCGCAGGTCGTGTGATCCTTACCAGGATATAAGTGGCCAATCGTTTTCGAGGAAAGAAACAGCTGCTATCCATACTTTTGTCTGCTATATGGGTTATGTATGCGTTGAAGGGGATGAGCTTGTTACAAGCACTGTCCCTGGGGATGTTCATTTCTGACGATTTGTCAGATAAGTAATGAGATTGCCAAGCTAAAAAAAGGCGTTTGTTGTCAAAACGTCAGATAAATTATTGATGGTCGGTACCTTCTAAATTCAGATAAACTCGAAATTGCTCCTCAAAGCGTCTTTTGTTTTATAAGCCCCAAAAGTCTGGAGCATGGTTACTGTCAAACCGAGATATTGCTAAATACCCAATCTACTCAATGAAACGAGCAACATCATGTTCTGATTTTCTCCAAATCTATCGTACCAATGGAGTGTGACGGCTGGCCAATGTTGATCATTAAACACAAGTGGAACATGCTGGCCTGTAATATGTGGCAATGAATGTGCCACATTACAGCAAAAAAGAATGTGCAGCCAGGTTTTATTCACCGAGCGAGAGACATTAACCAATAATTCTAAAACGACTGAATGCTATCTACAGGCTTGGGCATGGGCTCATCTCGCAGGAAGTGCTCGAAGAGCTTCAGACCCTGCCGTGGACGGTGCAGCGGAACCTCATGCCCTGCCCCTCGAATCGTCACCAGTGTCAATCCCTTGTACACCTGGCACCACCCACCAACCTAAGCAAGATTCACACAGTTAGATTCCAGCACGAATAAGGTTAGGGTGGATATCATGGTGCCACTGACTAACCTCTTCATCGTCGTACCAAGGATACCAGTTTGTGATAGTAGGTAGAAAGAGGGCATCAATGGAGTATCTTGTTGCGGTGAGGGGGACAACAGAATCAGCATCACCACTGCCAAATTGTCCAATGTAAGAGATTAAAATCCATATCCAAAGGAACAACCACACGCATTGACTTCTCAAGTTTTTTTTTTTTTGGGTTAAACATCAGCAATGTTGCCTCTTTCAAAGATCTATGATTCCAAACCATTATCTAAACAGAAACTCATCGTACCTGAAAACCCATATCCTTATGCCCGCAGCAATAAGTTCACGGTAAATAGGAAGCGTCGATCTCGGTGAATCTTTCCAATAATCATACACTGGGTCACTGCAAAGAATCAGTGGTGTTTAGTGCAAGTGCAACTAACTAAGAAGAGGTAGCTTCGCTGGCGATCAGAGAAAATACTTGTGTTGTGACCAAGGCAAGACAAAATCAGTAGAACAGACCTGCAAGTTACCCAGGGATATGGTATTCCAGTGACATTGGCATGGAAAGCTTTCTGCACCTCAGGTAAGTTGTAGTACTTTGTGGAGTACTTCTCGGTGCAGGGATCATATCCTCTGGGCAACCAGGGCTACATTTGAACAAGTGTGATGTCAGGAGATACATGAACTATTATGCTTCACAAGATATTAGACTTCCAGAAGTGTGAAATTACAGTAAGTAAGTTGCACAGCTGTCAGAAAGAGTAAGATGTCATGTTTTGGTAGCAAAGCATATATACGTACCATTCTTCCTCTTATAAGCCTTCGCTTATGAAGTGAAGTCTTCTTACAAGTAGGCGTGTAGATGCTGTATGCATCAATATTGCCTTCCTCAGCCCCAGCAACGTCAAAGATCTTGTTGCATTCCTTCGACGCATGCTCAGATACATCGAACTGACAGGCCAACCGCAACTTCTCATAGGTTTCATCAGAGATAAGCCCATGTGTCCACAAGTACTCAAATGTGCCAATGAAGTCATGGTAATCGTCAATTACTGCATTTCCAACCTACAGTATTGACCGAACGCTATCATTGTGAACAGAAATGAGCAAACAGATCACTAATAGAAGAAGAAGTTCTGACCATGAAGCCTTTGAAGTTTAGGATTGGCTTCTCGATGCCTTTGTTGTTCCGGTATACTAGTTGAGACAACTGAGGCACATAGTGTCCTGAACACAGTCATTGCAACAAATTAGTGCCGAGGAGTGTAAATTTGATTGCTGGGTGACGCTAATAACTGCAAAATGGCCAATTCACCTGCGTAGCTCTCTCCTGTAATGTAGAAATCCCGATACTTGTATTGTGGAAACCGCTCCAACCAATTCACCAAGAAACTGTACGAATCATGGGCTGCAGAACAGCATTAGCCGGAAACATTTGTAAGAATCACAGCAGGAGACTGAATACATGTAGAGTCCTAGAACTAGACAAATATCTAAAATGGTCCCCACAATTCACCTGTCTTGTTGTCACCGGCAGTGTACAGATCGGAGGTGGTGTTGGAGTAGGAGTAGCCGACGCCGGCCGGCGAGTCCAAGAACAGCATGTTCGCCACTGCAACAACATAACCAGAACCAACCAATCATCCCCACGACAAACACAGCTACAGATCGATGAAAGTAGGTGAGCGAGAGCGCCGAGGCATCAAAATTGGACCTTTATTCCATGGGTAGGGGTTCAAGTAGAGCGTCCTGCCGTCGGCGTTGATCCGGAAGGCACCGAGCTCCTCTGACGCGCCGTAGCCGACGGAGGAGCACCCGGGCCCGCCGTTGAGCCAGAGCACGAGCGGCGCCGACTCTGCGGGCACGCTGGCCGCCTCGATGAGCCAGTAGAAGAGGGCCCGCCCCGCGGCCGCGTCGACGGTGACGTAGCCGGAGTACATGGAGAAGTTGACCGGCGGCTGGCCCGGCAAGCTGCCGATGCGGTCCGCCTTCGCCGCAGCCGTCGCGGCCGTTGCGGACGCGGTGCGGAAGAACAGCGCTAGTATGGTGGCCAGGACCGCGGCGGCCGCCATTGGCGCTCGCGGCATGTCACTGGATCAGAGAGAGGGGTTGATGCAGAGGAGCAGAGCACGCGGACACAGACACAGAGTGATGAGGAGTGGGGTGAGCCAATGGATGGAACGGAATGGCTGCTGACCAGGGACTAGTAGTTGAGAATTTTTGGGAAGCGTGGAACGGCGCAAGGCGTGGTTGGTTTTGGAGAATTCCGGTGGTTGGTTGGCTTGGCTATGCTGTAGGATCGTCAGATCGGCTGAATGGTTGATCATTGCATCCGATAAGGCAGCAGCAACCCATGCTTTTTCACCTCCTAAAGTTTCACTCTCTTTGGTTAAGGGGCTCTAAAGTTGGGGCGCGTTTGGATAGACTCCAAAACTTGCCGCAACGTGCCACAGTTTGTTTGCCGAAGTTTCGGTGTGTGTTTGGTTCGCTGCCGAACTTGCGGCACGCCACAACCTTGTTACAATCTTGCTACAACAGTTTAGTTCATTTTCCATGCCAAAAACTGCCGCAACTACAACGGACGTCTTGGTGGCCGCAAGTTTGGCAGAGCCACAACTCCGGCATGACATCTTGCGGTACTCATCTAAACGCCCCCTTAGTGTCCAAAGTCCAAACTTTAGTCATTTTTAGAGGTCATGCCGAACGCTCCACCATGTAGTGTTGCCTAACTTCCAAACATATCATCATAAATGTTAACCTCACCAGGTGTAAGATTCTCCTGCAGAGAATGTGATACATTGGTCTGACAAAAAGTTCAAGCAGCACCATATATTGGGATGTACTCCGTAGCGTGGAAGAGCACATAAAACCTGACAAAACTTTGGGCAAAAACTGATCCATCGTTGGACGGTAGCCGAGAAAGGAGGAAGGGTTGCTCCATGTATGGACAACCTGCATTGAGGGATATATGGCCCTATGATTTCCCTTGCATGCGTGTACTGACAACCGGCGCTGGGGCATATGGTGGTGTTGGCCCGCGTTGGGCATGTCATAAAATGCCAAACACCTCAAGTTTAAATGTCACTAACATTTAATGGATTTTAGTCATAAAATGGTAGCTAAAAGTAACTAAAGTGTACATATGACAATTGTTTCAGTGGATAGAATGAAACAAAGTTACTAAACTTTAGTGGGTGGAACCAAATAGACCCAAATCATCTAAATTTAGTCTCGTTTAGTCACTTTTTAACCAACACTATGATTAAATATGACTAAAATGGCTTTAGCCAACTAGTAACCAAATTGTGACTACTAAACCTCACCTTTAAGTGGATCCCAACACCATGACTTAAAAGGGACTAAAAGACCTATTTAGTCACTTAAACCAGACTAAAGTTTAGTTCCTAATTTAGGTGACTAAACTTTAGGAGCAGAAATTCAAACAACACCGGCTAGTAATACTCATATGTACTTAACCACCATTATTCAAAAATCTCCTTTTGTATTATATTTAATAAAGTATTAATCAAGTGCTAACTGTCGGTGTCTAAAATGGCGGGGTCTAGACGGTCAACGAGTAAATTTCTAAGCGTGTCGGAGTTCGGCTGGTTACGCTCGGAGAACACAGAGGTTTATACTGGTTCGGGCACGAACGCCCTACGTCCAGTGTGTTGCGGGGTCGTGTTACCGAGCGTGGAGAGCTCGTAGAGGGGAGCTACAAGCTTTGGTGAGAGAGGGAAGGCGGTTCCCAGGTCTCGTGCATATGAGGTTCTTGGTTCTGGTGGGTGTTCGCGTATGTGCGAGTTTGAGTGTGTGTGAATGGGTGTTGGAATGTCGAGAGAGCTAGATTGGGGGTCCATTCTCTCCCTTTATACGTAGGGGGAGATGGAGGAGTACATTAGAGAGAGGAGGAGTGATCGTGGGCCCGACTTGGCCTGCTGCCGAGGGAGGGCTTTGTCTTCATCCTGTCCTCCTTCCTGAGGAAGATTGCGCCAGTAGACACATGTCTGAGTCCTGTTCGTCCTTGTCGTGTTGTAGCCATGTATTTCGTGACCGAGAACTCCGCTGTTCCCTTACCAGAGCATGGGGGGAGGTCGGTCGCACAGAACCGGGCACCCCCGCGTTCCGTCATACAGGGTTGATGACACCCTAATCCCTGTTGAAGTGTCCGTTGGCGACATGGCGTGGAGGTAACGCGCAGAAGTCGTTGGTTAGGCAGCACAAGACCTTGTACCGCAGGTGAACAGAGGTCGCCATGGCATCTCATGCCTTAAGCCCCATGCCTGAGGACGGAGAAGACTGTGGTCCTTTTGAGTATATGGGCCAGGACGGCCTAGGCTGGGGGTGGCGATGAGATCTCCGAGGGTGAGGGATGTCACGGATGACGTTTGTTGGGCTCGGACGAGGCGGAAGAGCCCCCGAGGGCATATGACATCACGGATGACGCCACCTTGGCTCGAACGAGGCGGAGGAGCCCCCGAGGGTCGATGACGTCTCGGGTGACGCCACCTTTGCTCGGGCGGGCCGGAGGAGCCCCCGAGGGTCGATGACGTCTCGGATGCCGCCACCTTGGCTCGAGCGGGGCAGAGGAGCCCCGAGGGTTGATGACGTCTCGGATGACGCCACCTGGGCTTGGGCGAGGCGGAGGAACCCCCGAGGGTCGATGACGTCTCGGATGACGCCACCTTGGCTCGGGCGAGGCGGAGGAGCCCCCGAGGGTCGATGACATCTCGGATGATGCCACCTTGGCTCGGACGAGGCGGAAGAGCCCCTGATGGTGATTTTGTTTTTGTGGAGTCTGGTAAATTGGGTACCCTATTTCTAGGTATCTGACAGTAGCCCCGAGCCTTCGATGTAGTGAAGGACTACACCGGAGGCTTTCGAGAGCGCTTCGTGGTGGTTTGGTTGAGTCTTTGAATTCCGGTGGGTGCGTGCGAGCGCACCCGCCAGGTGTAGCCCCCAAGGCCTTAGGGGGAAGATATTTCCTCCTAAGGGGTTATTCGGAAACCTTGCACAGTGCTTGACCCTTCGCTTCCCTCACGAGGCGGGGAGGGAGCAGACTGCTCCGTACGTCAGTGCCAGAGCCCTGGTCGCACGCCAGCCCTGACGCGGGCTGCACTGTTGCCCTCGGGCCGGCGCGTCTTAAGACGATGAGTCAGCCCTATGCCATGCTATCCTTTCGGCCTGTACGGTCGATTGACCGGTCGGAGATATGTTTGTCGGATTCCGGGGTCTAACTGCGCCCCTCCCCCCCCCCACCCTGTGGCCCAAAAGTGGACGTGTCGTGTATTCCCCGTTCGAGGAGCAGCGCCAGAGCGCCACTTGCTCTGCGGTTAAGACTCCGTACGACATGCCCTGAGTCACCTGTCTGCCTGGCCATTTATAGCCCCGATGCGCCCTCTCGAAGTGGTCGCTGTCGCACAGTGCGGCGTGGTTGGGAGGAGTTGTTGTAGACTCACGGGCCTACTGCTGCGTGAGTGCCCTGTCGGGCTATAAATAGAGGCGACCGCTTATGGGAAGACCGATATCCACACAGCATGACCTGCCCCAGATTCTTTCTCTGAGGCCTCGTCGGAGAGTCCCTTGAGCCGCCCTAGCGGGTGACATTTTGAGAGCAGCACCGGGTTGAGAGGAAGTTCTGCGTTGGGGGTGCATATGTCCCCTTTCGCTCCGTGGCGGGATTGAGAGGAAGCTCTGCGAGATGCGCATGGCTCCCCCTTATCCTAACCACTGTTAGAGTGGAAGGTTGTGACCACCCCTGCATGGATCGCTCCCTAGGATGAAGGGCGTAGGATCCATCCCTTTTGCGGAATGGCCCCTGCCCCTCGCCCCGGGGGAGTCGATGACATGTTGTCCCTCTCCCGAGGGCAGCCAAGGATGTGCCTATTGGGAAAGTCACAGCAGTTCTCCTGCGTGACCCCCGGTGATGACGCATCCTCGGCTGTTGGTTGATGGCGCTGCCGCCGTGAGCGTGGTTGGCGGGCTCGGAGCTGCCCAAGCATGGCGGGCTCGGTGCTGCCTGACAGCGGAGTCCTTGATCATGGAGCAGCTGGGGTGACTTAGCTGTAAAGTGCCCAACTAACTCCGGAGGGAGGACGCGGCCCGGGGTGTTCTGAAGACGAGGCGGCGACTGCTCTCCCGTAGCCGTAGCACGCCTGACCGAAGTGACCCATGGGTCGTGACGCCGCCGTCCGACGTGATCTTGTATATCAGGCAGATGTTTCCCGGGCCTCGCGGCTGGGTTACCTGACCTTGATATATGGTTGCGTCAGTCGGTGGCGTGATGGCTAATGTGGGTGCCCCGCAGGCACCCTTAGTTTTTGGCCTGGGATTTCCCTTCAGTCAAATTTTTTTGTGTTTTTGGTGTCTGATGATTGGGCCTTATCCCTTATGGCTCGTAGTGAGCACGTATCCCCTGCAAGAGTTAATATTTGAATATATCAAAAAGAGAGAGGATGTTTGTGTTTACCTGTATGGACCTCCGACGCGTGAGGCTTGCCCCGTGGTGCGACGCCAGCCCCCGAGTCTTTACTCGGTGTAAAGAAAATCGTCTCGGTTCTGTGTCGTCTTTTTTATTCATTCCCCACGCATCCCTCCGCGAGAAGGGGGAATATGAGCCGAACCATGCTATCCTCGAAGCGGACGAACCATGGATGCTCGTCGAGTTATTATCGGGCAAATTTGAGTGGGGTATTCGGTTCCCGTTCGCTAGGGTTCCGGCTTGCAGCCAAAGTCGTGGCTCACCCCAAATCTGTTTCATTTAGTAGCCGGGTCCGTTCGATGGGTCTCGGGGGCCTGCTGTCTTCCTTCGGTAGGAATACCATGAACCAATCATCCATAGAGATGGACTCAAATACGAAATCTGGGAATGACCTTGGCATCCGATCGCCAGGCTAATGACCGCTAGCGTGACCATTCCCTGTTCGCCCCTCGCTCTATTGTCCTGAAACGGCCGTTTCGAACCCCGGTGGGTCGGCCTTCGTATCTCTGGACCATAGTGGGCCATCGGGGCGTCTATAGCCCTTATCCCTTTGGCTTACCTGGGCCCATGGGCCGTCGCCTCTCGTTGTGCCACGTGCGCTCCCCTCCGACCTTTGCGAGTTGGTCGAGTCGGTGGTTCTCCCGAGACGCGCTCACGCTCGGGGGCACATGCCTTGGCTAGGGACGCGTGTGTGAAATCTATGCGTGTGGCGTGGTAGGCCCGGGGTAGATCCTGTAATGATGATAGATACGGAATACGAATCGGAACAAGGGGAAAAGGCGAGTGGGAACAGTTACTTGCCGCAGCGCGTGCAGCTCCCGATATTCCTGTGAACAGTGAAAGCGACGTGGCCGAGTGGACGCATTTAATGCGGCTCTAATGGTGGGCCCGAGGCGTGGTGTGCAGAATTGACGAGGGGACGGTCCGCCTTCCGGGTTCCTACAAATATCTTGGTGCCGCATCATCATCCCTCTGTGTTCATACTCCTTGCCCTCTTCGTCTCCTACCCTCGCTCGAGCCGTCTCCACTTGCACCTAGGGTTTGCGTCGCCGTGCTCCTGCCCTAGCCACGCCTTCCACCGCGACGCGGATCCTTCCCCGAGCACACCCCCTATGGCTAGAGATCAACCTTCAAGGAGTTGGGAGCGGTGCTCGCTCGTTCGGGAGCGGGCGCTTGAGCTGGTGCGAGAGGGGCTACTGCGCCCCGAGCACTCCACAGGCGGTGTCGTTGAGTGGATCGTCCCCACCGGTGCCGACGTCCCGGCACCGCCTGAGGGGTTCGTGGTTTCCTTCTTCCCGTTCCACGAGCGCGGGTTCGGGACCCCTCCGACTCGCTTCCTGCGGGGGGTTCTTAACCATTACGGGATTGAGCTTCATAACCTCAATCCCAACTCCGTTCTCCACCTCGCGGCCTTCGCGGCCATGTCTGAGGGAATGCTGGGGGTGGAGCCGGATTTCGTGTTGTGGAGGCATTTCTTCAAGGCGACGGTGTTCCTTGCCAACTCCGACGGTGTGAGGTCGGTGGCGTCCTGCGGGGGGTGCACGCTTAGCCTCCGCTTCTCCAACTTGGCATCCTATATGCCGGTGCGAGTGACTTCGTCGAACCGGGGGTGGCACTCGCAGTGGTTCTACATCCGGAACCATCCCGAGGCGCCGCTCCCGGTTTTCACAGGCCTGCGCTTCGGGGAGGAGCATCCCTGCTAGCATCACGGTCCGACCCCGCGCGAGCTTGCTAGGATACAGCCCTACCTCCAGAGCCTGACCAAGCTCTGGAACCATGGGCTGAACCTTGCGGGGGTCATCGCGCAGTTCCTTCGGCGTCGGGTCCTCCCGCTCATGGTGCGGAGGTTTCCGCTGAACGACATGGTTCCCGGAGCACCGCACGAGGGGACCGCCATGGCGGCCGAAGAGTTGAGCTTCGACCACAAGTCACGATTATGGGGGGACTGCTGAGGAACACGTTCACCCCTGACGACATCGGGCGCTGCCCTCCGATGCACCCGGATCCCGCGTCTGTGGATCTGGTGAGTGTCGACGGCGTGTTGTTTATTTTTTCTTTTGCGTTGCCTTCTCTTGCTGTTAACGTCCCACGGGTGTTTGGTCTTTTCCCCGCAGGGGCCCCGCTCGTTGGTGCGTCACGTGGCCACCCCCTTCCCGTTCTGCCGGCGCAGCGGTCGGCGAACAGGGAGCGGAACGCGCGGCAGCGATCGGATGCCATCGAGAGGAAGAGGAGGAAGGTTGAAAGGGCGCTGAGGCGGACGGAGTTAGAACAGCGGCGGGCGAGACAGCGTCGCGCTGGCGAACCAGTGGAGGAGTCCCCCACCGAGTCGGACGAATGCAGTGGGGGCCCCGGCGGCGATGATGATGGTGACAACGAGGATGGACGTCCTCGACCTGAGGTGGTGCCAGCCTCACTGGCGGCCAGAACGCTGCGCTACCCCGTGGGGGCTGCGTCGGCAGCGGGGGCGCCCCCGGTCAGGACGCTCGGTGTGCACCTGGCCCCGGGGGGTTCCGGGAGTGGTGTCGCTAGGGATGTCCCGGTGACTCCTCGTTCTGCCTCATCCGACGGGGTTGAACTGAGTGGGAGCTCGGACGCCACCGGCCGTAGCGGGGTGGAGCCGAAGCGGAAACTTATCTTTTCCGATGGGTGAGTTTGTTAAGCTTGGTGCATTCCTCTGCCTTGTCAGCAGGGAAAAGGTTGCCCATGATTTGCAATGATCGTATCGAATGTTTTAGGACCGCCGACGGCTCTGCATATGCGGGATGGAAGAAACTGCACCGGGAAGTGCCGTCTGCCGAGGGGGGGCAAACCGGCTCTTCCCCGGTTGTTGATCTGGCGAACGCCACCGGGGCCGGAACCGAACCTATCCCAACCAACTCCGCTATCGTTGGTGGGACGCCACCAGCCCCCGCGAACGTTGGCCCTGAGGCTATTATGCCGCCTACTCCCCCGGTCGTGGTAGTCATCGACAACTCCGGGGAGGAGGGCGGCCTAGGTGAGCCCATGGTTGTGATTGCTGAGGAGACCCCGCCGTCCGAGGCGCCGGAAGACGCGGCGGCGGCGGCCGTGACGGGAATAGTCGGCGAGGGCGGCGCCAACCTGGTGGATGCGGTTGCCGATATCTTCACCGCCCTGCCTGAGGACAGGGTGGCTGGTGCGAGTGAGGAGGAGCACCTGAGCCGCCCCCTTCCTCCCAACATGCCGGCTCGGGACACCATGGGTCCCCCGTCCTTCTCCGAAGGGGAGGTGGCGGCTGCCCGGGAATCGAAGGTCGTCTTCTCCCAGTCCCGCGCGACTTCGCCAGGCGAGACGGCCGAGGTTACGAGAGAAGATGCCCCCAGGGCCCTATGTCGCCTCCGTCCTGACCATCGCACCTTCGGGGACGGCGACTAGCTCATCTAGGCTGACCAGGGGAATCTGGGATCCCCTGTGTTCGCGTTGGATGACCGGCGCGAGCTTCACCATTGGAATTGGGTGGCGGGTGCCCGTCAGGAGCTTGGCTTCCGAGTCACGCGGTACGCGGAGCAGATCCAGAGGGTCGTCGCGTCGTTCAACAAGGATTTCACGCATCATGGCAATGTGAGCGATCGTTTTGTTCGCGGATGTTATTTGTTCCTACTTGTCGAATTCATGATGCCCTTCTTTGTGTAGATCCTGATGGCGACCAGCATCGAGAAGTCAGAGTTCCTCCGTTGAGAGGCCAGCCGGTGGACTCCTGGGACGTGGACGTCTGTCGGGGAAGCCGCCGTGGCGGAGGACCTCGTCGTGACTCGCCGCTGCGTAACGGAGCTGGAGGAGCGGTTGGGCGCTTCGGAGTCGAGCACGGCGGATGCCCAGGCGTTAGCGCTGCGAACTGCCAGCGATGTCGCGCGAGTGGAGCAAGAGCCGAACGTGGCCCGTGCTGACGCGGAGGCGGTCCGCCAGATGTTGGTGGATGAACGCTCAGTGCGTCAAGTTGAGATGGGACGCCTGACGGCCGAGCGCGACGCTGAAGCCAAGGGGCGAAGTCGAGCTATCTCGGCGTTGGATTCAATGGAGGAGGAGCGTAACACCATGCGGCGTCAGTGCGACATCAACGGTCGAGAGCGTGACGCCGCCGTGACCCGCCTTGAGGCCTTGACCAACAGGGCGCATGAGCGCAGTGTCGATGCCGATCGGAGGATCCTGGAGTTCTCCGCCCAGGTGGGCGAATTGACGACGGTTGTCTCGTAGCTCAGTGCAACAGTCAACGGTCTGGAGGAAGAAAACGCAGGTACGTTTCCTCCGTCTGCTTGTTTGCCTTGGCATTGTGCGTAGTTTGTTTTTAGAGGTTGAGGTCCTCTTTCTTGTTGTTTCAGCGTTGCAGGCCAGCGCGCACAAGGCACAGGCATTGCGGGAGGCCGTGCACGGGGTGTGCGACCTCTTCGGCATGGTAGCCGTCGAGGGTGGCCTGGCAGCGGCCAGGACCCGTGTCGGCCTGCTCTGCGAGAGGGGCCAAGCGCGGATCTGGGAGGCCCTGCGCATCGGGGGCCACCACACGATGGCCATCGCCGCCTGCCTCTACGACGCGGTGACCATCGCGCTTGTCAGCTTAGGGTACCCCCCTGACGCCCCAGAAGACCTGCTCGACCGGATCGAGGCCGATGCGGAGGAGCCTGCAGCGATCCTAGCCGCCAAGCTTGACGACGATGTGTTCCTGCCGCCGGAGGAGTGACCCTGCGTGGTCAAAGATCAGGGCCGAGGGCCCTTGTAACAAACTAATTAAGTTATCTTGTGTTGCGCCCCCGGGAAGTCTTTAGGCGACTTTAATAGCTCTTTGGTGAGCTCATTTTAAATTTGTTTGCTTGTTGGTTTTCGCATTTGCCTTTTGCTTGGGCTACTTGCCCGACTTTCCCTGGGAGGAGCTTTGATCTGTTCGGGTGTGAGGTCGGGTGGAGATACTTGGCTCCGGGGAGCCAGAGTATTTTGCGGCCCTTTGGCACGGTCCGGCGAGATCTCTTCTCTCGGTGCGGGAAATTTGACTTTCGCTTAGCAGATCGACAAATACGGTTTTGAGCGAAAAAGTTTTTGGAGTAAAAGACAGGGGGTACCCCCTTCCTAGCCCCCGAGCGAGGTGTGTTCTGGCGCGCGCCAAGAGTGCACCTTGCTATGCGGTCGGTCCGAGAGTTCCCGCATTTTTATTCCTCGAACTTTTTGCTCTTAAGAAAAGATTACATGCGTATGTACATGGTGATAGGTATACTAGAAAATAGTAGAAAAGTGACATAGTTGTTTGTGTCGTGGGCGTCTGAGCTCCTCGCGCTCTAGGGGTCGACGTCCATCTTGTCAGCGGCTTCGATCGCCGCAACCAGCTCCTCGCTTCGCACCTCGGCCATGGCGTTCTCGCAGCAGTCCACCTTGCATTGGTACGCCACATTGACGTCGGAGGAGAGTGTGATGATGTTGTACGGCCCCGACATCTTGAGCTTGAGATAAGTGTAGTTGGGAACGGCCATGAACTTCGCGTAGCACGGCCTCCCCAACACTGTGTGGTAAGTCCCTCGGTAAGCTACGACCTCGAAGGTGAGATACTCGGTCTGGAAGTTGTCCGGCTCCCTGAACGTGACGGGCAGGACGATCTGCCCCAGGGGTACCGTTTGTCTCCCAGGGATGATTCCCTGGAAGGGAGCCCCAAGGATCAAAGCTTCTCCCTTTGTAGACCGAGGTCCTCGAAGGCATTGTAGTACATGATGTTGAGGTTGCTGCCCCATCCATCAGTACTTTGGTGAAGCGCACGCTCCCTATGATCGGGTCCACGACGAGTGGATAACGACCCGGGTGAGGAATGTGGCTCGGATGGTCATCCCGGCCAAACGTGATGTCGGGCTCCGACCAGTCAAGGAAGGCCGGAGTTGCCGGGGCGACAGCGAAGACCTCGCACCGCTCCTTCTTCTGCCGGTGCTTGCAGTTGTAGGCCTTCGGGCCTCTGAAGATCATGAGGCACTTGTTGACGTGGGGGTAGGAGTCTTCGCGACCCCCGTCCCCGTCCTGGCCTTCCGATTCCTTCGGCCCGTCCTTGTCAGGGACGGCCTTGAAGTACCTGGCCATCATTTCACACTGCTGGAGTGTGTGTTTGACCGGCCCATTGTGATACGGGCACGGCTTTGTGAGCATGTCGTCGAACTTGCCCACCTTCTTCTTGCCATGGGGACGGGGAGGCTTGCGGTCTGCCGCTGCGACAAGGTTGTTGCCGCCGCCACGCTGCGGCTTGCCCTTCTTCTTGTTCTTCTTCTTGTTCCTGTTCTGGGCGTGGTTCGAGCCGCCTTCGCTGGGGGTCTCGACTTCCTTGCCCTTTCCCTTGTCGGGGTGGAATATTGCACCGACCGCCTCTTCTCCCGACACGTAGCTCGTGGCGATGTCGAGGAGTCGTTCGGTGGTGCGAGGGTTTTGCAGGTCGTGCCTGCGAGGAAGGCCCCGACCACGTCTGCGTCGGCCGCCGTTGGGAGCCTTGTGCACTGCTGAGAGAAGCAACGGATGTACTCCCAGAGGGACTCGTCCGCCTTCTGTCTGCAGCTATGGAGGTCCCAGGGGTTGCCTGGGCGCGTGTAGGTGCCTTGGAAATTCCTGACAAAGGACTATCGCGGAGACTCCCACCCATCGATGGTGTTGGGTGGCAGATGCTCGAGCCACATGTGGGTTGAATCCGAAAGATGAAGGGGTAAGTTACGGATGATGAAGTCATCATCGTCCAGGCCGCCGACCTAACAAGCGAGGCGGTAGTCGTCGAGCCAGAGCCCGGGGTTCGTTTCCCCGGAGTACCGGACGACGTTGGTCGATTGTCGAAAACGGTGCGGGAACGGCGCGCGCCGGATGTGGCGAATGAACGCCAAGGGGCCCGGTGGCTCCGACGTGGGAGGCCGGTCTTCATCACTGTCATATCGGCCGCCACATCGGACGTGGTAGCCTCGGCTTGCGTCGTCCTGCTTGGCGTGCTTGCGCGTGTTGAGCGTGCCGCGCACGTCGCGCTTTTCGCCTACGCGGGCGTGCACGGTGGGACGCCGGTGTTCGGCCGGTGCGGGATCCAGATGGACCGACCCTTCGCGGTCGCCAGGAGCTGCGCCGGCCGGGTGGCCGGCGCTGAGCCCACGCCTCCGCGACGCGGATCTCTCGGCCTGTTGTTCCGCGGCCCGCTCTAGAAGGGTCTTCAGCAAGTCGTGAGCGAGCTTGCCGTCGAGAGCATCTGGGATCGGAAGGTTGCGGAGCAATATCCTTACTGCCGCGATGGTCTGGCTTGCCCGCGTGAACTGCGGCGTGCCATGTTCATCGTTGATGATACGGTGGTGTACCGCCTGGGCCTCCCTACGAGCGCGAGGCTCCACGAGATCCCTGGCGGCTTCGCGCTCGAACGTCACCTTTCGTTGTCGCTCCGCGAGTTTTTGCTCCACGTCGCGGAGGTCACGGAGTTGTTGCTGCCGGGCCTCCGAAGATTGCGGGTCGGGCCTCGGCTGGGGTACCGGCACACCCGTCTGGTGGACGGGCGTGTGGCTGCCGTCGTCGTCGTCGTCCCCTTCTTCGATGTGGGTGGGGTCGATGACAGTTGCGGGTGGAGGTGTGTCGCACATGAAGCACTCGCGGCCATGGTCCTCGTTGGGATCGCTTGAGTCGGAGTCGAGCAGATAATCGCTGGCTTGGAGGAAGCTGTGAAGCGCATCCTGATCCTCCAGACCGTCGAAGTCCAGAGGGTCCCAGGGATCAGTGCTCCCGCGGCTTGAGCCGGTGTAATGCGTGGCCTCGGAGCTCGTGAGGAGATCGGAGGTGGAGCAAGAGTGGTTGGATGCGAGCCCCATTCGTCTCCCTTCCATGGGGTCAGCATGGAACCACGCGGCCACCATCTCCGCATACGACGCAGCGACATTTCTCATGCCGAAAGGTTGCGCCTTCGAGATGGGCGCTTTGACGTGCCTAGGGGAGAGCGACTGCCCTTCCGCGAGCTACGTCGTCACGTTAGCGAACGCGAAGTAAAAGTCGCGCAGAGACTCCTGAGTTGGCTGGGGTCCCTGGAGAGTGTCGAGCTGGCGCTTAGACTGAGGATAATCGGCCCGCGGGATGACCGTCCCGTGAGCGACCTGTTCCCCGGAGAGAGACAGATGGAGGTGGGCCATGGATGCGGTGATGGCGTCCATGGCTACCTCGGAGGATGCCATAGGGCGACGGAGAGCCAGGTCGGCCCCCCGCCCGTGGCACTCGAAGTCCAGGCTACCAAAACGAACAATGGAGCCCGGAGCGAAATCAACGTGGCGATCAGCCATCCGAAACTCGAAAATACGGGTGACACGCAAAGTTCCCCTACCTGGCGCACCAACTGTCGGTGTCTAAAATGGCGGGGTCTAGACGGCCAACGAGTAAATTTCTAAGCGTGTCGGAGTTCGGATGGTTACGCTCGGAGAACACAGAGGTTTATACTGATTCGTACACGAATGCCCTACGTCCAGTGTGTTGCGGGGTCATGTTACCGAGCGTGGAGAGCTCGTAGAGGGGAGCTACAAGCTTTGGTGAGAGAGGGAAGACGGTTCCCAGGTCTCGTACGTATGAGGTTCTTGGTTTTGGTGGGTGCTCGCGTATGTGTGAGTTTGAGTGTGTGTGAATGGGTGTTGGAATGTCGAGAGAGCTAGATTGGGGGTCCATTCTCTCCCTTTATACATAGGGGAGATGGAGGAGTACAGTAGAGAGAGGAGGAGTGATCGTGGGCCCGACTTGGGCTGCTGCCGAGGGAGGGCTTTGTCTTCATCCTGTCCTCCTTCCTGAGGAAGATTGCGCCAGTAGACACATGTCCGAGTCCTATTCGTCCTTGTCGTGCTGTAGCCATATATTTCGTGACCGAGAACTCCGCTGTTCCCTTACCAGGGCATGGGGGGAGGGAGGTCGCACAGGACCGGGCACCCCCGCGTTCCGTCATACAGGGCTGATGACACCCTAATCCCTGTTGAAGTGTCCGTTGGCGACATGGCGTGGAGGTAACGCGCAGAAGTCGTCGGTTAGGCAGCACATGACCTTGTACCGCAGGGTGAACAGAGGTCGGCATGGCGTCTCATGCCTTAAGCCCCATGCCTGAGGACGGAGGAGACTGTGGACCTTTTGACTATATGGGCCAGGACGGCCTAGGCTGGGGGTGGCGATGAGATCTCCGAGGGCGAGGGATGTCACGGATGACGTTTGCTGGGCTCGGACGGGGCGGAAGAGCCCCCGAGGGCAGATGACATCACGGATGACGCCACCTTGGCTCGGACGAGGCGGAGGAGCCCCCGAGGGTCGATGACGTCTCGGGTGACTCCACCTTGGCTCGGGCGGGGCGGAGGAGCCCCGAGATTCGATGACGTCTCGGATGACGCCACCTTGGTTCGGGCGGGGCGGAGGAGCCCCTGAGGGTTGATGATGTCTCGGATGACGCCACCTAGGCTTGGGCGAGGCGGAGGAGCCCCGAGGGTCGATGATGTCTCGGATGACGCCACCTTGGCTCAGGCGAGGCGGAGGAGCCCCGAGGGTCAATGACGTCTCGGATGACGCCACCTTGGCTCGGGCGAGGCGGAAGAGCCCCTGATGGTGATTTTGTTTTTGTGGAGTCTGGTAAATTGGGTACCGTATTTCTAGGTATCCGACACTAATGTTGTTTGTTGAACCCAGATACCGCGGTTTAAGTTAGATTTGACACATGCGCTATGTATTTGTGATATTATTTGAACATTAAGTGACATGGTTGTTTAAAAAAATGATAACTTGATGTTTTTATTCATGGCCAATATCTTGTATGTTTTGTTCCCGCGCAATCGTAACACTATGAGCTAGTTGATGTCGGGTCTTTCTTAATATGATCATGTCCCTGTGATTCATGAAATATGATTAGGTATTTAGGTTGCATGTAGAGGAAGCTTAAATGTACAAATGTATGAGAGACTTATTCCTTAGAACATCTAGAGCAACCATTATCGATCTTCCGACCTGCCACGTGGAGATTTAAACTAGGTGTATAAATAACTCGAAAGCAAAGATACAATCAACCCATTTTATTAGCAAGTGTTATTTTCAGCATGTTTGATTTGGAGCCACACCGCGTCATCCCTAAACTGTGGCTGCCACACCACCTTCGACTGTTGTTTGGTTCTCATCAAGCTTTGGCCGCCACAACCTTGTCTCCCTGTTTTCCTCCTGCTGCTTGTCTTCTAGTGTATAGCATGTGGCGAGGCTATGGCGTGTGTGACAGAGTTTTTAGACGCCGTGGTTGCTGCAGCGCCACACTGTATCACACTGCAGCGTGGCTAATGCTGGCCGGAAACTAAGGCACGACCGATCACGTGATTCAGCGAGCACGTGACCCATCTTTCTCCATGCCAGGGATCCTCGCTACCACAGCTCTTGCCTGACCTCGTTTTGTTAACACTTTCCCGGTCTCTAGGTTCAATTTGGCAAAGCTTCCTTTCTTGATTCTTGAGTTCTTGATTATTCAGTGAAGTGATTTTGGTGCATGTGAGAGCAGGTGGGCAGCAGATGAGAATCAATTCTAAAGTTATTCAAGTAGTGAGTGATGGGTAGGCCTAGGCGAAAAATACCAAGTACTAAGAACCACATCAAAAATATCGAGAACCAAACTGAAAATACTTCTTCTATCTAAGTTATAAATAGAAATATGAAATGGTGATCTATAGAATCAATTTCCATCTCTCACTCTATGAATTTGAGATGGACTTAAATGTGAACTTTGAAAAGTGGTTGAATCTCAAATTCCAAACCAAATAGCTTAATTTATTAAAGTAGATTTCAATTCCACCAAATGAAGGGGTCCAAATGACCCCTTTTAGTATTCTGAACTTCATATATATGTATTTGATACTATTATTCTCTATGAAATCATGTCAAAATTAGCTTTTAAACATGCTATTAAATGTCTTTTTGATTAGTTCGGTATTTTTTTTGGTGAATACTAAAACCGAAATAAAATACTAAAATCGAATTTCCTTAGTACCAATTTTTAAAAGGAGCATATTGGTACCTATTTTGTGAGGAACTGAATTTCTATAGGAGCATAGGTATCGAAACGATCAGTTTAGTATTACCGAATGCCATGCTTCTTCACCGGTGAAGAGGCGATCGTCAAGCTGCTCAACGCCAACATCACGCCGTGCCTGCCGCTCCGCGGCACGGTCACCGCGTCCGGCGACCTGGTGCCGCTCTCCTACATTGCCGGCCTCGTCACCGGGCGCGAGAACTCTGTGGCGGTGGCTCCGGATGGCAGCAAGGTGAACGCCGCAGAGGCGTTCAAGATCGCCGGAATCCAGGGCGGCTTCTTCGAGCTGCAGCCCAAGGAGGGTCTTGCGATGGTGAAAGGCACCGCCGTGGGCTCTGGCCTTGCCTCCACCGTGCTCTTCGAGGCGAACATCCTCGCCATCCTCGCCGAGGTCCTGTCCGCCGTGTTCTGCGAGGTGATGAACGGCAAGCCGGAGTACACCGACCACCTGACCCACAAGCTGAAGCACCACCCGGGACAGATCGAGGCTGTTGCCATCATGGAGTACATCTTGGAGGGCAGCTCCTACATGAGGCTTGCCAAGAAGCTGGGGGAGCTGGACCCGCTGATGAAGCCGAAGCAGGACCGGTACGCGCTGCGCACGTCGCCGCAGTGGCTTGGCCCCCAGATCGAGGTGATCCGTGCCGCCACCAAGTCCATCAAGCGCGAGATCAACTCCGTCAACGACAACCCGCTCATCGATGTCTCCAGGAGCAAGGCTCTTCACGGTGGCAACTTCCAGGGCACGCCCATCGGGGTGTCCATGGACAACACCCGTCTCGCCATCGCAGCCATCGGCAAGCTCATGTTTGCGCAGTTCTCTGAGCTCGTCAACGACTACTACAACAACGGCCTTCCATCCAACCTGTCCGGTGGGCGCAACCCCAGCCTGGACTACGGCTTCAAGGGCGCCGAGATCGCCATGGCGTCCTACTGCTCTGAGCTGCAGTTCCTGGGGAACCCGGTCACCAACCACGTCCAGAGCGCGGAGCAGCACAACCAGGACGTCAACTCGCTCGGGCTCATCTCCTCCAGGAAGACAGCTGAGGCCATCGAGATCCTGAAGCTCATGTCGTCCACGTTCCTGATCGCCCTGTGCCAGGCGGTCGACCTGCGCCACATCGAGGAGAACGTCAAGAGCGCCGTCAAGAGCTGCGTGATGACGGTGGCCAAGAAGACTCTGAGCACCAACTCCACCGGTGGACTCCACGTCGCGCGCTTCTGCGAGAAGGACCTGCTCCAGGAGATCGAGCGCGAGGCGGTGTTCGCGTACGCCGACGACCCCTGCAGCGCCAACTACCCGCTCATGAACAAGCTCCGCAACGTGCTCGTGGAGCGCGCCCTCGCCAACGGGGCTGCCGAGTACTTCGACGCGCGGACACATCCGTGTTCGCCAAGGTCGCCCAGTTCGAGGAGGAGCTGCGCGCGGCGCTGCCCAAGGCGGTGGAGGCTGCACGGGCGGCTGTCGAGGACGGCACCGCAGCGATGCCAAACAGAATCACCGACTGCCGCTCCTACCCGCTCTACCGCTTCGTGCGCGAGGAGGTCGGAGCCGTGTACCTCACCGGCGAGAAGATGCGCTCTCCCGGCGAGGAGCTCAACAAGGTGCTAGTTGCCATCAACCAGGGCAAGCACATCGACCCCCTGCTCGAGTGCCTCAAGGAGTGGAACGGGGAACCTCTGCCCATCTGCTGAACAGATCGAGAAACGGATAGGGAGAAACTATAGAATGTTCATTGTTCAATAGTTCGAAATAAGTTGTTTTCTTCTTTTCCCTTTAATTTTTGCATGGGTAGCAAAGGCTAATGACTGTATTTCATTCTTATGAATTAAGTTATGCTTACAAGAAATTTGTATTACATTCTACTAGTATATAGTAGTATAAATGGAGAAACTCGACGGTAGGAAGACACTCTCTAGATATTGCATTAAAAAAGAGACCTTCTCGTAGGTGTAGCTCAAGAAAACACCCAAACTTCTACCCAATCATATATAGCGGTATCATAGTCCATGTGAGAATGACGATGATTAAAGCGTGGATTTTAAAACTTCTTCACAGTTTTTTCAAATAATATTTTAGTATTTAAATTTTAGTACTATAAACATTTCTTATTAAATAACTCCTACAAATACTAGAAGAACTCTACAATTTGTAAGTGTAACAGGGCTAGGGCATTCTGCTCGCTCGATAAAGTGTGGCTACACCTCGGGGCGGCAAGATCGGCCACATGCAGAAAGGCAACCATTTATGGAGGCCGGAGCGAGAGAAGATTGGGGAAGTGAATTATGGGCTTGTTTGGAATTGCTCCCCTCTAGGTTTTTCATCTCTGTTCTATATTTTTTTAGCCAAACGGTTTTACCTCTACGCACACAATTTGAGAAAAAAAAAGGTGGAGTTGTGAGAGCACCTAAGGAGGTACTTCACAAACTCTAGTTTTTTGTGGAGTTGCTCCACGGTGAAGTTTGCAGAGCAGAGTTTGTGGGTGGAGTTTGCAAAGCAAAGTTTGTGGAGCAGTCCCAAACACGCCTTATATATCAGTTTATAGAAAAAATAATTTTTATATATGAGTTTATAGGAAAAGTGAATTATATATACTTATTTGTATCATATTAAGACGTCGTTTTGGACAAGTTTTGAGTTAAACATTGAGAATATAAATCATCAATAATTTTTAAATTGTTCATATTACAAATGTGAAAATTATATGAATAAATACTCTAATAAAAATATACATATATCATCATTTCATACATATTTTTATAAAAACAAGATGTCAAAAAATTGTTTGAATGACCGTGCCGCTGTCCTAAACAACTTCTAAATATGATACCGAGGGAGTATCAGTTTATAGAAAATAGGAAAAGTGAATTATTATTTTTCTTAATTTAATAGAGTCGTTCTAACTTTCATAGATCTATTGTAATTTAGGTTCCGTTTAGTACAACTCTAAACTCTAACTCCCAACAAAACAACTTCATTTACATCTTCACATGTGAAATAGATTCACTTCGGAAGCCAAAACAGTTTTATGGACTGCTTCACCTGTTTAGTTCCATTAAACATCCAAAATCCAAAATCTCACCAATTTTTTATTCTAATATCCTGAATGCAAAATATTTCAACACACAGTTTAGTTCCAACCAAAGTTTGGCTTATTTTGAATTTCAATTATGAGAATTGTAAAGGTGACATATAAACCAAAGTAAATTTTAGCTTATTTTGAAGAGAGAATAGACTATTTTTTACCAAAATATTTAGGTGATGTTTAATTCCATCTAACAGAATGATGAATCAGAGCTCAAAATATTTTAGATTTCATATAGGGAACTAAACAGGGTCAACTTCTCCAAATATTCGGAAAGAGAGCATGCCCATGTTTTTCCTTTTCTTTTTTTTTTCCTTTCCTTTCCTACCTTATCCGATCTATGGCGTGCCAGACCGCCAGTGCCTCATCTATCGCTGTCCAACCGCACGCATCGCATCGCATCTTCTTCAACCTCCGGCTGCCGCTGCGCCCGCGCCGGGTCACCCGCGCGCCCCATCGCCTTCCTGCCGGTGCAGCCCACGCGCCCCGGCTGCCCGTTGTCCTGCGGCTCTCCATAGCTCCAGGAACTGGTTGAGAATCCATACCAAAGGGGCCGGGGCCTTACAACCAATCGTACGGTTCCCAGCGGCGTCAAAATCCGCAGCCTCCACCCTCTTCCTCGGCTCCTCCTTCACCTACCGCTTCCTGGCTGGCTTCCAATGGCGTCTCTCCTCTTCGTCCCGCGCCCCACCCGGAGCCCATGCGCGAAGCCCGGGCCCAGTGCCAGTCACAAGCCTAGGCCCGTCTCCATCACCTGCGGGCCGCGCGACAACCGCGGGCCCCTCCAGCGCGGCCGCTCCCTCTCCACGGAGGCCATCCTGGCGATCCAATCCCTGAAGCGACTGACCTCCGCCGACCGCTCGCCGGCGGCTGCCTCCGCGGCCGCAGCCACCGCCCTGGGCCGCCTCCTCAAGGCGGACCTCGTGGCCGCCATGGCCGAGCTCCAGCGGCAGGGCCACTGGTCCCTGGCCCTCGCCGCGCTCCACGTCGCGCGCGCCGAGCCCTGGTACCGCCCTGACCCGGCGCTCTACGCCACCTTCGTCACCTCCGCGCCCTCCGGCGAGGGCGAGGCCGCAGTGGACGCGCTCGTGGAGGCGTTCCTGGAGGAGAAGGCGCGCGGCGGCGGGTTTGTGGACGGGGAGGAGGACGTGTACAAGCTCACGCGGCTGCTGCGCGCGCTGGTGGCCAAGGCTAGAGGACGCGCGGCGTGGAGGGTGTACGAGGCGGCCGTCAGGAAGGGAGGCCTCGACGTGGACGAGTACGTGTTCAGGGTGATGGCGGGGGATGGAGCGGCTGGGGCTCCATGAGGAGGCGGCGGAGGTGGAGGCCGACCTCGCCGTGTGGGAGGCCACGGTCTCGCCGCCCGCCAGGGACGTGCTCGACGAAATGCGAGTGAGAGACGAGAGCAAGACTGCTGCCTCTGCCTCCTAGTCCACCAGGGATTTCTTTTAGCTGGCAAATGGGTTCGGTGCTAGAAATGTTTTAGCTGGCAACCGTCTTCTAGAAATAACCTGCTACTGTAACAGCGGTGATACGTCTTCTAGAAATCATACGGCCAACCCTTGCAGAGTTGCAGTCAACTAGCAGTTGCAGTAATCTGTTCATATATTTCACATTTGGATTGGCAAATAACCGCAAGAGAAACAAAACCGCAGTGCTATTTATTTCGTATTGTACAAGACGTCAAAGTCTATCGAGGTTTCCGCTATCCATACTTGACATTTACAGTTCACGGCCAGTTTCACACTAAACGCATTCACATTTCGAGCTACATATCAAGGGATGTTACATTTAAAACCCATGAACAGATCTACGATGTTTACCCAAATGTATAGGTGCGACACAAGGAACTCAGTCGAGGCCATAGTCTTCGCCAAAGTATTTGTCAACCAAACCGTTGGCCATATTCCTCATCACCTCATTCTCATGGAACTGGAACCTCTCCATAGCCTCGATGCCGTCCTCTGTTTCCACGAGCTTTGGACCCTGGCTGTTGGGGTATCCTCTCATAACCTGCAAAACGAGTTCGATTTGAGGTGATATGAATGCAAGTAGACAAAAGACACGGCTAAACGCTTCTAAGAATTCAAATTCAGAGTCCTTACCAGTTCCAGGAACTGAAGCCCAAGTCTGGCACTCTCTATATCAGCTGATCTCACCAAATTTATAAATCCTGGAAGGGCTCCACCATCTACGATAGCAACTAAATGTTCAACGATTATGTTTGGGGGGTTACCACTGTCTGCTGGGACAACACACAGATTGCCCAGGGTGTATGCTGCTTCCCTGCGGATGTCAAATTGTGCAGTCCTGAGAACGTGCATCAGCAGTGGAGTCACCTCACTAGCAAATATCAGTTTCTTATGCTCAAAACTGCCCGCTGCTATATTTGACATGGCCCATGATGCCTCCTATATAAGCAGTTCAAAAAAAATTAGACAAGATAAACCAAAGAATTATAATACCTTTTAGAGTCCAGATTAAAATAAACTTAGTAAGCAAATGAAAGGGTAACATACCTTCTTGAGAACCCTATTGTCGCTCTTCAAACACTTGATAAGACTTGATAAGGCTTGATCTGGAACAATATTTAGTTAGTAACTTAGTACTTGGAGACTAACACATACTCTAGAAAGGCAACCTATTAGCTGATGATAAACATCATTACAAGTGAAATGTGGTGCTCATATACAATTAGCTATAAAGGATTATCCAACTATGAGCTAACCTGTGACACTGTTTCCAACAATTAGGACTGAATCAACCATGTAAGCATCACCAGCTACAAGATTTCCTAAAGCGCGAAGTACCTATTTGAAGTAGAAAAGTTAATCTGTCTGTGCTGAGAAATCGCATGCTATATATTTACAAGTTGCTAGATAATTCTGAAGTTACAAGAGAAAATGATCCTTAACACATGCCAATTTATACAATGTACATTAACAGCAAATACCTATTGTCTGGACATCATGGTTAGCACCTTCATACAAAAATATCATGACAAACAAATGCCAATTTAGAATATAAAATAGTTTCCTGTGCAACAGTCTGATAAAAAGTGTCCAAGTAATAGGTGTTTCATTTTAGGGAAAAAACTGAAACTAAGAATAGGCACAAGGAAAAAATTGCGATGGAGAAAACAAATATAATACCGGAATGAGCAACTGCAAGTTTTCAGATGCTAGAAGCCGCCCGATCAACAACTGTGGCACAGAACTTCTTACTATTAGGCTGGTAGCTTTTTCTGAAAGTGCAGAAAGATAGACCACTACCCATGCCACCTCAGTTGCAAGTTCTTCATCCCTGAAGAGTCCAAAACAACTCATCAGCAGCAGTAATGAGCAAAGCAAGCATGGTGATTTGATAGATTTAGTTAGTTGATGATGTAAACATGAAGCACTTAAATATTTTTGAAACAGGCCCAACATAAAACTGCAAAGAGAAGATTGCACAAAGCAGCCGATATATATAACACAATAACACAGCATGGGTGCATACTGATGAAAGGTCAGGAGATTGGACATGTGACTATAACCCCTCCCAGCATATGTTTCTACGATCAGCCATGGAGTGAAGATACAGTTCGCATGCCAGTGAATGTAAGTACCCCACCAAAAAAGAACCGAGTTTATCCCTAATTAAGCTAAAAAGAATGTATTTCATGGGAATGTACGAACAAGGGACAAATAACTAGTGTTTTTTGTAGCAAGTAAGAAACTAGCATCAGAAGTCAGAACAACCATATCTCGAGTTCTCTAAAGTCAAGTTATTGAGTACACAGAAGTAATGATGCAAAATAAAAAGATGTCAATAAGGTGGCACATACGCTTTTTCCAAGTTCCGTGTGATTGCATTCAGTACGCCGTCGATGCCAATAAGCTCATTTGCAGCCTTGGAGTCAGGCCCCTGGGATAAGAGAAACAAATCTTTCAGCAAATGAAGCTTGCTATGTAGTTACAAGCATATGTAGAAACACCAATTAACTCCATAGGCAGGGTGTCATTTTCCAGATTCTGGACAACTCCAAGAACGCACAAGGATTTCAGTAACCAGCTGGGTTCCCAGTGGTTTGTTTTTGTATGAATTCTCTACGTGTGTGTTAACTCAACCTTAAAATAGCACTGTCTCTTGAAATATTTTAAATTGGCATCTAATAAAATCACCAAAACAGGCCATCATTTGAATTCTAGAATCCTCCGAAATTTTCATAGACCCTGTTAAAATCAGGAATTGGGATCCCGCTGTTGGAGCAATTTAGCATATAGGAATCATATATGGTTTTAAAATATTTTTTATTTTCAGAAAGACTAAAGTTCCCAACACAGATATGGCTTGAGCTTATGTTAAGGGCAGATATGGATATGACTTGTGAACTACTCCCTGCCTGAAATATAGTGGATTAGTGGATTTTCAATTGTTTTCAGACCATCCTAAGTTCAACCAAGTTTAAGAATATTTACAGTATCAAATGAGCTCCATTAGATAATTAGATACATTATTATGAAATGTATTTTAAAAAATTACCTCTTTCACATTGTAAATATTCATGTTCTTTTCAACAACCTTGGTGAAACTTTGGATGATTTGACTTAGGAAAACTAAATGGGATGGAGGGAGTAAACCGTTACAGTAGTACCATCTTGGAAAGACTTTATCTTAGTTCAAGTTTAAGCTTAATAGCTTATGCTTAATGAGTTAATTCCTTCTAATTACTAAAATGCTCTTGGTAAAGGGACAACTGTGACATAACAAACAAGAGAGGGACTTAATCAATACAACCTTGATGAGATTTGACAATGCCCATGCAGCAGTTCTTGCTGTAGAACCCTTATTTGACAGCATTAAACGGGCAAGAGGCCACAAAGCACCTTGAGCAAGTAATGTGCTTCTCAGCTCTGTTCCTTCACCAGCAACATTACCAATGGCCCATGCACATTGTTCCGCGACAAGTGTGGAGCTCTTCTCTAACAGACATAGGGAGATTAAGACTTTTATAGGAGGTCAACCTAGTAGTCATTCTTGAGAATTGTGTATCTAGAGACAAATGGGAATGGAATCGAATGCTATTACATTTGAGCAACAAATAAGAGAAAACTAACCACCAAGGTGAGCAATGAGCAATGGTAGAGCAGGAAGTAAGGACTTAGTTTCATTAGGTTCCCCTGCCGCTATGTTTGTAAGGCACCAAGCTGCCTCTAGCAACTGCAATTAAAAAACATGAAGAATCTTGATAAGAGAAAAGATCAATTGAGTATAGCGATACAATTACCATGCGAATGATCAACACATGCAAACTTTACTCAGTTCAATTGTACTGTTAGGGCTATGGAACAATAAGTGGAGTGTGCTCAACTTGTTCATCTGATGATCCAAACGACAGATACTGCACTAACAGAGGGACTGCTCCAGCTTTAATTGCTGCATCAACTGGAGGTACTTCAGACTGGGACAACAAACGCCTTAAAGCACGAAGCACCTCTGTCTTCCTCTTCTGTGCCCCTTTTCCCCTAACAGTACCCGTAAAACATAAAATTCAAAACCAGAGTACTTTTAATATGCGCTTCATATTCTATTCTAGTAGTTAAATTTTAGAGGTGCTTGAATTAAGTTTAGCCCTTACATCTAGATGATGTGTAACTTCCAAGGCGAAAAATATCAAAAACAAGTAAATAGAAGCAGGATCACAAATAAACAACTGTGCAATTGGGTTCATGTCTGTAAATCATATCAATGACCACGTAGGGTTTTACATATGAAATGAGATGTTCAAGAGATTATCAAAACTATTCTGTCAATGCATCATAACCAAACTATTTTGACCTCATGTAGATGCAATACAGGAACAGACCTCAAAATCAAGACTAGGAATAATTCAAGGTGATGGCTTTCATTTGGTTGAGAAAAGGGAGAGCAGTATGATATATTTAGGCTATTGAACAGTGCACCAAGAATAGGGCTTATATCAACATATATGGAAATCTTTTTGATAGAAGGCACCTACTGGCTTGACAAAGCAGATTTCAGTTCCTCAACAGCCTGAGTCGTTCTAGCCTCAAGATCCGCTTTCCCCTCATCAATAGCCATGTCACCGTCTTCTGCTGCAGCCTCATCACTGCCAGAAAGAGGAGCTCGACATACACGCTTTGCACGCATCAAAGCTTCCCTTCTTTCCTTCCCTATAGCAATAGCCTGCTCCCTCCTCCGATTAGCAGCTGTATTGCGCACTGCAACCAGACACACAACCAACTAAAGGCCTTAGAGGCTACACTTACTGCAGACTAGCAACAGGATCCACAAGTAGGATGCACCATGATATATGTCACATGTTTTTTCCCCTGCAATGTTGTAATAATTTGTTTTGTCGCGTGATAAATTTAGGATGCAACAGAGTTAACATATATATAATTTCATTCTACTACTCAACACCAACATCAAACGATCTAAGGTTAACGTACTACCCTAGTTTCATTACTAGCATAACTTATGCAGCTATAATCATAAATGTAAAATCGAGTAGCAATATTACTATATTAGTGGTGGTGAACATGACACTGCAATGGAACTTTAAGTATTAGCTCGCCCTAAACTTCTTAATACGAATCTGCAGGTCAAGCTCTGGTTCCTCATTGGGCCACGTCACCCGAAATTTCTCAGCCGTCCGATATGGTGCCAACGCTTTCCTGCGTGAAAGTTCTAGACACCCCGTAAGTTTCACCGGGTCTATCCTGTGGGCGAATACGGGAGCATCACGAGTCTATAATGCTTCACAAGGGATTTAGCAGCTACCTACAGGAGGTAGCAGTAGCAGCTGCTTAATTTTTCTTGCTACCTAATAACCCAGCTAATAAGATGAATCCCGATTCTAATCAGCTCGACTGCTCGAGCAAACAGTTATCGAACCCTGGCGTAGGCCAAGTACTTCCCAAATAAGGCAATAGTAGAAGCCAGTAGGGCACTTAGCGCGCTCACCGCTCCTCGTTCCAAGAGCAACAGGGCTGCCACGAGAGCTTAGGGCGGCGAGTCAGATAGGTTAGGGCCTTAGGGCGGCGAGTCAGATAGGTTAGGGCTTCTGCCACGTCCCCGCGCGCTAGTGTTCGAAGGGATGACAAAGCAACGCCGGTGGAAGGAGACAGGAGGGAAGCCCGAGGGTGCACCTGAGGACTTGAGGGCGTTGCGGTGGTACTGGTGGTTCGGAGAAACGGAGGGCGGCGAGGCGGAGGCGCTGCCGCTGCCGCTGCCGTCGGCCATCTTTCCCGTCACGGTCGCGGCGGCTGCGCTCGGCGGCTTTCTTCTCTGTCTCGGCTGCCCTGTGATGTAAACGGGACGGAGACGGCAAATGGGGGTGCCTTCCCTATTGTGGGTCAATACATTATAAGCCCACATTCTAGCCCAGTTGGGCCTCCGGTGTTGCCGTGGTAGCCCAGATGGGAATAAACATGAGTGGAGTTTTTCCTTTTATGGCCGACAAAAAAAATGCAAAAAAAAAAAATGCACCACTCGCTAGTAGAAATTGAAACGGTAAGATATAAATGTCACTGACTCAATTGGCGTAATTTACCTCTTCTGTGGAACTATCTTATTATTAAGAACTTGACACATGATTAAGGACCTTGGTTTTTATTGGTACTCGTTGCTATGATTTCTCCTAGGCCCCGTTTGAATGTCTATATTGAGACCTTGGTATTGGAATTGGAACTGGCAGACGTGAATTCCAGATGTTTGGATGGTCATGGCATTGGACCTTGAAATTTGGGCTCGTTTCTACGTAGAATTGCCTTCACCTAGCGTACCGCTTCGACAATACCGAGCCCAGAAGCTTCGTAATCATTGGAATGGCATCCCCTCGACACCGCTCGTCATGTCCATAGTCGCGGCCCTCTCATCCCCTCCCGGCGGCCCCTTCGACGGCTGTCGGAGTTCGCGGCCCCCTCCACCTCCATCCCACCACTTGTCGGGTTCTCTCCAACCCCTCGCTGAAGGCCTCTGGCCCTCACTCGAGCTTCAGTGGCGTGATGTGGGCAGTGGCCGCGACCTTGGCGGCGCAAGGCGAGGCGGGAGCCCACCACCCCGACACATGCGAGGTGAGGCAGGTGACAGTGAGCGGGTGTCGCGAGCGGCGGTGCGAGCTCGCGAGAGGAGGCGGCGGTGCACCCTCACCTCCATGCGAGCTCTTTCACGCTAGCGGCATCTGCTTCTTCTTCTTTGCATCTAACGAATCCTTTCCCTTTCTTCCTCTGGCCGATTTCAATAGTAATTTCCTCTGCATCCAAACATGATTTGGTATTTGCCAAGTGGTTGGATTCCGATTAGTATTTTTTTCTGCATCCAAACACTAGATTTGGTATTCTAGTCTATTTCCAAAGCCAGACTGATTTGGTATTGGTACCCAATTCAATTTTAGTCATCCAATATCTACATTTAAATAGACTCCTAGTGTTTTTAAGTAGTAGTATAATATAAAACACTATCATTAATCATACCATATAGAAATCCTCGCTATAAAATATTTAGTAGAGAAAGTTTGTACTAAATTAATTTTAAATACCAAAATACTACTAAGGCACTGTTTAGAAGTACCAAATAAAATTTAGCTAGCTAAAATTTTAGAATTAAACTTTAGTCATCTAAAAGGTCTTCTAACTAAACTTTAATTAGTTGAGTGTTTTGATGCACCAGCTAATAGACTCAACTAACTTTAGTTGACTTTAGCTAGCTAGGTTCAAATAGCTAAACTCAGCTAAACTTTAGCTGGAATTTTAGCTAGGTTGTTTAGATGAATGGCAACTGAAATTAGCTAGCTAAAGTGTAGCTTATGCATTCAAAGTTCAAACAGTTCCCAAGAGAAGTTTACTTTTTCAGGAGAACTTTTAGATTTTAGTCGAGTACTCTAATTTGAATATCTGAGATGATTGTCTGTTGTAAACTCCATCATCTATAGTGAACCTATACATAGATTGGGTAGTGTACTTCCTGGATTTTTCAACTCCCATTTAACATCGTTTCCTTGTTCAGCCGATAAGGTGACGCTGGCCAGGTCCTCCTTGAGGGTTTTTTTTTTTTTTTTTTTTGAAACTCAGGTCCTCCTTGAGTTGATGCTAGATGACGTGTTCGCCGGATATGTCGTCCAATCTACCAAACATATCTACAGCCGCGCGCAGCTAACCAAACATTCTTCTATTTAAAAATAAGTTTCTACTGTACGTACGGGCTGCGTCCCCAATCCATAATATCCTATGCAAGCTAGGTACACGTACTCTCCTCGCTCGGCAACCAAACACCTACAGTACTCTCTCTACCAAAAATATCTGCTCTCTTCCAATATATCTGTCTTTCTCATTTTTCGAGAAATAACTTACTGTATATTGATAATACATAATTGATATCATTAGATAAATTTTTGATCTAGTTTTTTAATAAATTTATTTGGAGACACAAATATTTTATATAAATTTAATTAAAATTGTGACACGGAAACCCAAAACGATAATTAATTTGGGATGGAAGAAGTAATTTTGTGTTTTGTCTGTATCCGGTGTCCGGCCGGTTGGCGCAGGGAGACATGCTTACCTGATCATGCATGCGCAAGCAAGTGACAGTGACAGCTCCGAGATCCCATCCTCATTCCTCAACCAAGATTCGAATTAAAGTTTCACGGAGGTTTCATTTCATGTGTGTGGCGGCCGGCGCCCGCCGGTGTGGACGGAGCAGAGAGCAGACCATCTCGGACCGCCCGCCCGTGTCTTGTCCCAACTTCCAATTCCAAAGTGATTTCTTCAATCGCATCGCACGAATGAAAAGCCTCCCGTGTACGTCCTCTATAAAAGGCAAGGCAGGCAGGCATCACCTGCTGCATTCGTCCATGCAACCGAGAGCTAGCAGATCGAAAGCAGCTGCAGGCTCTCGACTTCTAGCTGAGTTCGAAGTGAGAACTGAGAAGTAATAACCGGGACCATGCAGGTCTCCAAATTGCTAGTCGTCGTAGCTCTCGTCGCGTGCGTGGTCCTCATCTCCGGCGCTGAGATGAGCGCCGTGCCGCGACGAGCTCTGCTGAGAGCCAGCGTCCTCCCGGCGGTTCTGCCACACGCGACGGCGGCGGTGGCTTACGTGAACCCCCCTGGCGGCGGATGCTGCAGGCCGGGGCCGAACTGCTGCGTCGACGCCGACGCCAACGCTGCCACGGCGTCCGATGGCTCCCCGTAGTACGCGCGTACTTGGCACAGGGCGCATGGCTGGCATCATCGGCAGCGCACCCGTGCCAAACACGACGATGAACCGCTGTTACCAGTGGCTCGTGTCTTCATCAGATTAGAATATAATGCTAATATGCCACAGTGTATTAGTAAATGAATAATGTTGTGACGTCGTCGCTGCTGGGAGTAGTATCCCAGTCGCAGGTAACGACTATATGTGCCATGCATGTTTATTAAAAAAGAAAGAAACAACTACATATATGTTGCCATGCATGCAAAGTTCTATTTTGGTGTGAGAGCACTAGTAAAAAAACATTTTTGCTGCCACGTCGTTTTTTTTCACAGGCGGTTCACAATTTCATGACGCCAGTACAAAAAATAGGGTGGGTCCAGCAAGAGAACCGCCTGTGTAAAATCATTTACATAGGCGGCTGACATTATAAACCGCCTGTGTAAATACCTGTAGAGTTAATTTTTTTGATTTTTATAAACGACCTATGATGGAAAAACTTTGTACATGAAAGTTGTAGATCTCGAAACGTTATGAAACTTTGTAGTTCAAATCTTTTTCATTTGAAATCATCTTGTCATCGAAAATTACGTTTGAATGTGTCAAATTTGAAATTTAAATTTTTGTAAACGACCTCGGATGAAAAAACTTTCTACATGAAAGTTGTAGGTTTCCAAAAGTTATGAAACTTTGTAGTTCACAACCTTTTCATTTGAATTCATTTAGTGGCTCAAACAATCAATTTACACACGGTTTAGTATAGAATATGAAGAAGTACTAACGAATCTAGACATAAGTGAGTCATGGGTGGAGTGGTAGAGGAGGTATCGCGCGAGGGTGAGGTCTCAGGTTCGAATCCCCGGCGAGTTGCGACCTGCGACTTCGATGGAGACGGACGGGCGGATTAATACTGCGCTTGTCCCAGGATTTAATTCTTTTTTTTCGATTTTAAAAACGCGATTTTATTCTGCGGATTAATACAGGCGGCTGACAAAGTAAGGTTTTCACAGGCGGCTCACAGCCCGCCGCCTGTACTGTGGGCCGATTAGTATTGACCCCCAGTACAAGCGGTGGGTTTGGCCGCCTGTATAAATGTCTCTATCACCGTCTCTAAAAATGTTTTTTTGTACTAGTGGAGGTAGCTGCATTTTCCTTGGTTGCTTTTGTACGTCACGCTTATTAATTTACTTGATGATTGATATTTTGGGTAAACGTTCTGTCTGATGACGACTGATGACGTGGCAAAACTTTAGAGAGGATAATTCCCTTTTACTCCAGTCCTAGGTATATAACTACTCTCTCGCGTCTACGAACCACTAGCAGACCAGAACCCTGAATCGTTTGGAGCCTCTCCTATCATATCAACCCGTTTCTTTAGATAAAAAAAAAAGATTACGGGAGCTACAATTTTTAAACTGTATCTGCTTGGCCTCTCAAATTTTTATTAGATCACGATCTTTGACCTTTTTATAAACAATCGTGACGGCCGCCGCCGCCACCTCTCGACTACTCGAGACGATGTTTATTATGAGCACCACGGTGTAAAAGGATAACCTTTAGGTGCACCTTTAAATCTCTTTAATTTAAATATTTATATTACTTTTCAAAAAAAATAAAAAGTAATATAAATACTTAACTAAAAAGGTTTATAGACACCTCTAAGCACCACACGTGGGTACCTAGCTCCTGCCTCCTGGCCATGGATCATCATCGATGGGCAACGCCGCAAGCCTGATATATTGGCGTCGCGTGGCCCCATGATCTCAGCCAATTAATGGGTCGTCATGGCCTCGAGATCGTGGATCGGCTGTTCGGCACCACTTGATTCAGTACACATCCCTTGTTACTGATTTAGGTTGTGTTTGGTTAGTATTTGGTAAAAGATTTGTCATTTAGTTTGGTGTTTGGATGACTTAGCAAATGATTGCAGGATATGTCCCAAATGACTGATTTGCTCATTATAAATAACATACAGTTGTATTTGCCAAGTTAAGTGGGTGAGGACAATGTGTCCGGCACATACTCCCAGGTGTATTTGTCACAATTTGCCACCCTATCTTAGCAAATGGAAAGAGGCAACCCATTTGTCATTTGCCAAGGTTGTTTGGATGCATTTGCCAACAAATTGGAAAAAGGTGTCATGTCATGCGGATGATGCACCGCCATTTCTCGGTGCGGCCGGATCGGTCGTATGTATGTATATCGGGCTGGACTGTGTGAGCTGATGCGGTGGACAGTACTCCCCACAGCTCCATCCCAAATTACAAGACATTTCAAGAGTTTTGGAATATCAAAGAATTTCAAATTTAACTAAAATTATAAATATTTATGATATCAAATATTATATACTATAAAAATATAATTGATAAAAAATCTAATAATACTTAGTTCACATCATAAATGTTATTATATATATTATGATATTATCATATAAGTTTAATCAAACTTAAAATAGTTTGGTCAAAATTAATGTCTAAGATTCATGAAATATCTTATAATTTGAGATGAAGAGAGTAAATATATAGGTCCCACTTGTTAGAGACACGTGTATATTTCAAAACAGACAACCAGACACTTTATCATAATATTGAGTCCACTCTCATACAACTCGATCAGATTTAGTCCACCAAACAAATACTCAGCTCAGCTTGCATCCACGGGCCACAACAAATAACCAAACACTCTCTTCTGAAATACGGTTTTATATAGCCTACGTTCAACTCATCTAGGATATACCATGCAACCCTCTTTGGCAACCAAACATGCACATTGTCTCTCTGTCTCCCGTTGGCGCTGGGCCCACTGGCCGGGCCAAAGGAGACATGCTTACCTCATATATACTACCTGATCGGCTGATCGGGCTTTCTTCAAAAAAAAAAAATACTATCTGATTGTACGTAAGCAATGTCGTGAGTCGTGACGACAGCTCCCATTCTCACCGAAGATCGACGCTCGTGGATCGTTTTGTGTGTGTGGCGCGGCGACCCAATTTTTTACAATTTAGTCTTTTTTTTGAAAAATATTTACGTTTGGACCCCTGGCAGAACTAATCTCGGTTTTGGACCCTGTGGTCGGCGCCATGTCTCACGGCGCCGAGGTAACGTATGTCGACGCCACACCTCACGGCGCCGAGCAATTGGACCCGAGGTTGCGCTGGAGCTGACGTGGCAGGAGGCTCGGCGCCACAGGTCACGGCGCCAAGCTTTTTAGCTTATATATCAGGGTTTTTGAAATAGAACAATTACTATCGTTTCTAGTTACATTCATGGACGTTGTTGTAGTTTAGTTGATTGAGACTCTAGTTGTCAAGACCTTGAGGGCTTGTGTTCGAATCCTACAGTTGCAAATTTTTTGCAACCTTTTTTATAATTTGTTTTTTTATTTGATTCCGAAGTACATTTTGATGTCTGATTTCCAAAATAGGACAGAGGAAGTAGGATGCCAAAAACGTTACAAAAAATATGCAAGTTTACTGGTTTGAACTCAAGACCTCAGGTCTCATCAACTAGAGCCCCAATCGGGTGAACTACAGTAGTGTCGTTGAATATCTCTATACTCCTAAAAAGAGTAAACAGGAGACGTCAACACACTTCAACGTGCCCTTCCTCACGAACGTCTCCCGCTCTGCCGAACGGCGCCGACAGGTGGGCCCTACGCGCTCACATCTGACCCGGAAGGCCGAAACGCCCCGCCGCAGGTTGTCGCTCTCCACCGGACCCGCTCCGTCGCAGCTCATGACGACTACCCCTCCGGCTCCGGATGCCGCCGTCCTCCACCAGACAAGCCTCAACGCCGGCGCGAGCAAGCTGCGAGGACGGCGCTGGCCGCTGGGAGCTACTGCGGCGGCGCTAGCTGCAACGCGGTGCGAGCCCGACAAGCGGCGGCGCGGGGTGAGCTGGGACAACGAGCGCACGGGGCCGACCTAGCGACCTGCGGGCAGGGGTGGGCCCACCATGATTCAATGGTATTCAGTTGAATACCCAAATTTTTTGACCAAAAATTTTATACATATAGTACATATACAAGTTATTATTTGAAAAAACAAAAATACAAGTCATTTTGAATACCTGTACAGACAAATAGGTCTAATTTGCACTCGTTTTTCTCTCTCACCGATGGCCCAACGACGTTGAGCGGCCCAACGGCCCAAAATCGGCCTCCTTTCGTTGTCTCGCGCTCCTCCCACGCAAGGTCTCATCGCACGCACGCGGCCACCGCTTTCTCCGGTTCCCCAAATTCCCAATCCTGACGAAGTGACAAACCCTAGCTGGCTCTAGCACCTAGCAGGCCAGGCGAGTGGCGGCGGTCGACGGACAAGAGGCCGAGCGGCGAACAGCGAGCGCTACACCGGCACGCCGCTACGTGCCTACGTCTGCAACAAAGCCGCAGCGGCGCAGCCGGCAGGGGCGCGACACCACGCAACGGCGCAGCAGGCCAGCAGCAAGGGCAGCCACGAAGTGACGAAGGCCACAGGGCACAGGCAACCAGCGGCCAGCGGCAGGGGCGCACACACTAGCAACTAGCAAGCAAGCAGGCACAAGCAGAAGTAGTGAACTAGTGTCTACTGAAATCTGAACTACGTGTAAGTTGAATTCAGACATCCAATCTTTCCAAATGCTAAATTCCTGTTCAATTGGTTATTTCTTAGAAGGGTCTTAGCCTCTTATGGATAGCAATCTATCCCTAAATTACTTAGTCTAGTCTCTTGATTTAATTTTAGGAGTATGAAGAGGAAAAATAGTAATACCACAGATCTGAGGAGTTTCTTGCAACGAGCTGCTGCAAAGAAAAAACATCCACAAGTTGAGGTTGAACAAGAGATAGGAAGAGGTACTGACTCTACTAATCAGAGTTGTATGCAACTGGTTGTTTTTGAAGGACAGACTGATGGCAGTGGTCCAAGCACAATTTCAGCACAACAAGAAACAGTGGGAATTGAGGTTGAGCATACAGTAATAGAAGAGGATGAAGCTATACCTGTAGATGAACCATATTCTAGTGAGGAAGACAATGATGACATGTATAAAATTGAGCATGATCCTGGACTGAGGGTTCCTATCTCAAGCTATGATGTGAATGATCAAGATTCAGTTAGAAGAGTGTCGGTGTTATGACCCGGGGGTCAAGACCACCAACGAGTAAATTTGTATATCGCGTGCTCCCTCTCTCATACGTGATGCAAGATGGACACAAGGTTTATCCTGGTTCGGGCAAAGAAGGCCCTACGTCCAGCGGGGGAGGATGACTTGTATTATCTCGAACCTAAAACGTGCTCGTACAGGGGGGGTACAAGCTGTGTTACACGGGGTTGCTCAGAGTGAGCTGCGGTCTAAGGCTAGCGGGTTTTCCCTAGGCTGCGGGTTTGCCACCCGAGGGGTCGATCGAGTGGCGGGGTGTGTATGCGTGGAGTGTGAGAGTCTGAACTCAAGTCTCGGAGATTTCAGGATCCAGCCGTTTATTCTACCTCGGTGTCCCCTTTTATAGACCAAGGGGAGGTCCGAGGGTACAGGACCCTAACTGTGGCAGTATGGGTGGCGTGTTCTCGGCACAGTGTTGGCGAAGGGACAACATTCACTGTGCTGGCATGGTCTTCCCGTCCTTCTGGAGTCCCCGGTCGTGGTGGCAGTAGAAGTCGCCGCGGCACAGCGCCCGCAGACGGGCACGAATCCCACGGCTGAAGCGGGACGGGGCGGATGGGACGGACCCCATACTGGAGTTGTTGGAGAAAGGGGTCGAGCCCCGCGTGGCTCTATCGCATTCCTGAAGTCGTCGTCGAGGGCCGCATTGTTCACTTTCCGAGGGGTACTGCTGGAGTCCGTACTCGCGTAGTGGCGACAGTGGCGGCACAGTTGACAGGAATCGGGGACTTGACGGGGAGTTGGCGGATTTGACAGCGGACGCGGGCGCCCATGTCGTTAGGTGGTTTCGCTTTAACCCATGCCGGGAGCAGTTGGGTTAATCGAGCCCCTCGTCCGGGGGTCGTCCGTTCGACCCCTGGTTCGTCGCTCATCGTCGAGGTAGGGTCGGAGCAGAGACGGGGTCGGAGAGGTCGAGGTAGAGGCCGGGGGGTCGTTCGCTCGCCCCCTCGGTCCGTCATTTATCGTCGAGGTAGGAGCCGGGGGGTCGTTCGCTCGCCCCTCGGTCCGTCATTCGGCGTCGAGGTGGGCCGGCCTGTGACTTGTCGCCACAGCTGGTGTAGAGGGGGCCTTCGAGCGATGGGTCATGCCTTCCTGAGTAGTGGGCTGGTCCCTGCCTTAAAAATAGTTGCTATGTTTAGCGTTAATTTAACGAAGGGTTTAGGGTACCCCTTACCTTCATACCCGACAGTAGCCCCCGAGGCCCCAGAGGAGTGATTTAGAACTCCTCTGGGGGCTATGATACACGTTTTCTCGGAGGGGGTAAGGATTACCCGGAGGTTTTGTCCCTGGCCTGCAGGGTTAGTGAGAGGTTCGATTCTCCGTGGGGTGCGCGCGAGCGCACCCCGCGGGGGTAGCCCCCGAGGCCCCAGAGGAGTGATTAAGAACTCCTCTGGGGGCTATAATATGTTGTATCGAGGGGTTTTTTAAGGATACCTGGAGGCGTGGCACCCTGTCGAGGGGTCGATTCCATTCCTTTCCCTGAAAAGAGAAGTGTTCGAGGGCGGCTGTCGAACCCTATCGAGGGCCAACCTTCGCTCCCTCGACCACAACTGGAGTCAGAGTGTCCCGCCCGAGAGGTCGACTCTGTCTGCCAGGTCACGAGTTTTTCGACCCTCTTTCGTCGAGGGGTGCCGTGCGTAGTCGGGCCCTCGAGCCCTCGAATGGCTAGGCCTTCACTACCTCATAGCGTCCTTCCCACGGATCCTTGCGTTCGGATTGTGGGGTGAAGAGCATCGTGCTATCCTCGTTAGGACGAGCCCGAAGTCCTCGGTGAGCTGTTCTTGGGCATGAGTCCATTACAAATGGTGCCCAGTACGGGTAAAAATCCGAGTGAGAACACGTGCCCCATTCGATAGGGGTCGACTAGTGGCCCGGAGGCGTTCTCATTTTTAAGTAAGCCGTACAGCTTACTAAGTACGACCATGTGGATTACCAAGGTGCCAACCCCATTCGATAGGAGTTAGTGGCTCGATGCCCCCAGCGGAGGGATCCTTAGGTATTCCTAGGTTATGCCTCGGATATGTCCCAGGGAGCCTCGAGAGTTCGTTCTCGAGCTAGGGGCACGCGCCTGGCCTCCCCGGGACATCCCTGACTCGCGCTTTCAAGGGCGGCTGTTGAACTCCGTTCGTGGAGCCAGCCTTCGCTTCCTCAAGATTTGGGGGTGGACCGGAGTCCGTTAACCATGGGTCCTTCCTGACCTCAGGTACTCGAGGGCGGCTGTCGAACCCTATGTAAGGGCCAGCCTTCGCTCCCTCAAGATTTGATGGATGGTTCGTCATCCAACGCTATCCTCAGGAGGAGGAGTCCTGCCTTGTGGAACGCCGAGGGGGAAGAATAGGTAATTATATTGAACTTGGGGACATACCTGTGTTCTTTGCCCCTCGGGCTGGAGCGCTCGAGGGAGGCTGTCGAACCCCATGAAGGGGCCAACCTTTGTCCCTTCGAGGCTGGGGAGTGGACCGGAGTCGACGACTCGAGGTCTACTCCGACCTCGGGTACTCGAGGGGGGCTATCGAGCCCGTTCGTGAGCCGGCCCTTGTCCCCTCGAGATTTTGGGGGCGGACCGAAGTCCTAACCCGAGGTCATTTCTGCCCTCGGGTACTCGAGGGTAGCTGTCGAACCCTCTTTCGAGGGCCAGCTCTCACTGCCTCAAGATTCCTTACCTCCGAAGATAACGCTTCCGGCCGCGCGCCTTTTTAGGCGAGGTCCGTTCGGCGCAACAGTGGTGGTTGCAGGGCGGAGTGCGGCGCGGAGCTGGACGATGGGACGGAACGCCTTATCCAGGGGGAATACGAGAAAGGGGAGTACAGGCGCATTAAATGCAAAGATTCTCTTGCCTGTTTCGCCAGATTCGTCCGTTGGCCTCCCGCGTATAAGTAGCGAAGGTGAGGAGGCGGGTGTTCTTTCCGCACACTTGCCTTCCTTGCCTCCTCGCCTTCGTCTTCCCTGCCTCCTTCTCCCCGCCATTGCCTTAGGCGTCCCGCGAGCCGGAACTCTGCGCAAGCGAGAGAGAGAAAGAGAAGGGAGATAGGGAACGTACCTTGCGCCCCTGAGCCCGAGCGCACCATCATCCTCGATCCCATGGACAAGTTTAGCCTCGTCGGCCCCGATGACTGGCCCGCGTCCTCGGTGACCGCCTCGCGCCTGATGGGCTTGGTGGAGAGCGGCCTCCTCCGGCCTGTCACCTCGGCGGAGCGACCGGAGTGGGTGCTGCCATCGCCGGACCATGCCGAGCCCAACCCGCCGGAGGGGTACGTAGTGAGCTTCGAGATCTTCTACCGGGCGGGACTAGGCGCCCCTCCTAGCCGCTTTCTGCGCACTTCTCCATCACTACGGCGTGGAGCTCCAACACCTGACCCCCAATGGCGTCTGCCAGGCGGCGGTCTTCGCCGCGGTGTGCGAAGGATACCTCGGGATGGAGCCCCACTGGGAACTGTGGTTTCACCTCTTCAAGGCAAACATCTTCCACGCATCGGTCGACAAGGGTACCCGCAGGATGGTCAGGGCCGGGTGCTGCTGCATCTCCGTCAGGCGGCCGGAGTGCTGGATCCCGGGGAAGCTGTCGTCGAGCCACTCCGGATGGCACTCCGTGTGGTTCTACCTGAGGAACGATGACGACCTGCTCCCGGCGTACACCGGGAGGATGATCGACGCGCAACCAGACTGCTGGGGGTACGGCGTCCCGACGAACAAGCAGCAGCGCATCAGCAACCTGCTGGACGCGCTCAGGCGTCTGAAGGAGGGACTCACGGCGGAGATCGCCGCATCGGCATTCCACCGGCGGTGGGTCGTGCCACTGATGGCTCGACCCCTCCGCATCGACAAGATGGTTCCGGGGGTCGACCTCTCGGGCTGTCGCCTAGGCGAGGACGAACTGACCCCGGATAGGGTGGTCCGCCGCGTCCACTGCTTCTTCGCGGGCTCGTTCACTGTCAAGAACGTTGCGAAGATCCCGATGAAACCGGACGAGGGCTTCTTCGAGCTGGTAAGGTCCTCTCCTCTTGTTAGAGTCCTCGTGTTCGCCTTTTCCGTCTCTTTTGCCTGCGTTCTGACTGCCTCGCGTTCCGCAAGGGAACGTCTCCTTCCGGCCCTCGCCCTCGCCGGTGAAGGAGGACCAGGCCGGGAAGCAGGCGAGGCGCCTCCAGGCGGAGAAGCAGAAGGCGGACAAGGACAAAGCCAAGGAGGCCACGGCTAAGAGGGCCCGGGAGAAAGAGGCGAGGGAGCAGCGCCGGGCTCGACAGAGGCGGGAGGGCCTCCCTGAGGAGTTGTCGCGCTCGGAAGAGGAGGACGAGGAGGAGGAGGAGGACGAGGAGGTGAACTGGAGCGAGGAGGAACAGACGGCGCCTGAACAGGCGGCCGTCGGAACCGGAGGAGGGGAGGGGTCGACCTCGAGGTCGGCCACTACCGTCGAGGCTGAGCCGCGGGGGGAGCGCCCCGTGGCTTCTCGGGAAGAAGTGCCGCGGCAGATGCGCGGGCAGTCATCGCGATCCCCGTCGGGGGGTCGATCGAGCGAGCCCTCGGCGCCTGCCGCGTCGAGCGCACGGGCGTCGGGCCCGTCGGCGCAAGAGGAGACCAGCAAGGGGACGACAGTGGCGCCGTCGGCCCCTGCCCAGGAGACGGTGCCGAGGGCCGCCTCGACCCCCGCCCCCCGGGCGGTGGTGTTCAAGAGTTCGACCAGCCCGACGGTCGCCGGGCAGAAACGCCGGGTCCCGAGTGGGTAAGTCGCCTTCGAGGGTGTTGTTCGTATTTTTCTCTTTGTTGATAATGACCTGTGCTCATCGTCGCGCACGGGTTTCTTTCTCAGGTCGAAGCGCCCGCAGGGAGACGCGTCCTTCGCCCCCGCCAAGAAATTGAAGGTGGGGGCTGTCGTCGGGGCGGCCGCCGAGGCCGGTCCCGTTGCTCCGCCCCCTTTGACGCTCACCCCCGAGGCAGCACGGGCAGCCAAGGCCCGGGAGGCGATGGAGCGAGGACGGCGCAGGGTGCCTTGGCATCTGCCCCACTGGCGCGAGGGCACGACTTCCACCGCGTCTGAGGGCCCTTCGACGACGTCGGAGCTCGAGGCAGGGGGTCGGGTCGAGCGGCCCGAGGTGATGCCCGCGCTGGCGCTGGGCGGGATGTTGATGGAGTCCACCCCCGACGAAGTGGACGAGATGGTGGCTGAGTTGGTGGGCTCGGCGGAGACGACCACCGTCGCGGTCCCTCGGGCGGAACCGGAGGTGGCTCGGCCTCCCCTTGAGGCTGGGGGGCCGTCGTCTCGAGGTAAGTTGTGCTCCGACTTACCCGAGCCGTAGCGGGTCTGTGATGCCAAGTACTGATTTCTTCACGTCTTTCCACGCGTAGGGTCGTTTCGCTGGCCGGGACTCCCTCTGGCCGGGGGAGATGGGTCGGCGGAGCCGTCGACATCCTCGCGGGGGGTCCAAGAGAGGATCGCCCTCCGTAGCGCATTCTGGGGGCAGGAGGTCCTGGAGCTGGCCGACCCTCGCGACCCCGGGCGAACTCTCCTCGAGCTCGATGACCAGGCTGAGCTCCACATGTGGGAGTACCTGGAGGAGTATCGGGCCTGGTTCGAACACTCGGTGCGCCGCGCCGTGGAGGTTGCCGCCGTGGACATATGTCGGGGTATAGAGGTGGGTCTCGTCTTCCCTCGGATTTTTCTTGGGTTGCCTGACTGTTCCTTTCTAACGATCTTCATTTTTACCCTCGTCAGGAACTGCGGACGAGGTCGTATGAGAAGTCCCAGTTTATCCTCCGATCGCACGAGCAACTCCCGGCCCTTCGCGCCTCGCTGGATAGGGCGGAGGGCGAGGTCGCCCGGGCGAGAGCCAAGACGGCGGCCGTTCGGGCGGATGCCGAGTCGAAGGTTGCCCACACGAGGGCCGGCTTCGAGGCCATACAGAAGGACGCCTGGGCGGCCTTGCAGACAACGCAGTCGAGGCTCGACATCGCCCTCCAGTCGACCATCACGGTTGGGCGGGAACGGGACGCTGCCCTCGAAGCCAAGCGCAAGGCCGAGGAGGAGGCCGCCCGGCTGAAGGAGGAGCTGGCCCGGGCGATCGAGGGCATCCGAGGGCTCCGGGGAGACCTCGACGCCGTCTCCCGCGAGCGCGACACACTGGCCGCCTTGGAGGAGAAGGCTCGGACCCGCGTGACCTTCCTGGGCGCGGTGGCGATGAACCAGAAGAGGGCCCTCGATGACGCAGGTAAAACCATCGAGGGCCTCGAGGCCAAGGTCAGGGGTCAGGCCTCCGATCTTGTCGATGTCTGCCGCCAGCTCAAGGAGACCGAGCAGGCCTACGCCACCCTGGACGCGCATGCCCAAGGTGAGTGTTTCGAGGGTGTTGCAGAATCTGTCTCGCCTCGACCCTCTTCCTGCTCCTTTGGGTTTTGACCGTGTTGTGTACTTGTTTTGGCAGAGCTTGCAATGGATAAGGCCCGCGCCCACGAGGACCTGAACAATCTTCAGGGCCTCCTCAGGACCGAGGCGAACCTCAACGCGAGGCTCGCAGACGTCATCAACACCTTCTGCGACGACCTCTCGGTCAAGCCGGAGCTGGAGGTCGAGGGTGACGCTCGAGGGGACTCCCTGCTGCGCCGCTTCTACTCCATGACGCAGGAGGTGACGGAGCACGTCCGTGCCGCCCTGCATGTGGGCATGAAGCAGGCCCTCGCGGTCGTCAACTCGGTCTACAATGTGGACCTCAACCTCGTTGTCGACGGGTTTGCCACTGACCCGAGGCTGGCCGAGGAAGAGAACGACGCGAGGTGCCAGGAGTTGATGGATCTCGCGGAGGTGCCCGGAGGCGAGCTGGCGAAGCTCTTCGAGCCCGAGGTGATCCCCTCGGTGGACGGAGATGGCGTCAAGTAGCCCTCGGAAGGTGTCGATGAGCTTTTGCAGACTTTTCACCTTCCGATGTGGCCAACGGGTGATGCCCAACTTCCTGCATTACTTCTTGAGGACGGCGACCCCCTCGATGAGTAGTCCCGGGCCTGCGAGCCATATCTGGACAGGAAGGTCCATGTAATAGTTAGGCTTTTTGTATTGATACAATGCCGAGCCCCCGAGGGCTTCTTGTGTATAATGCATTTTGATCGAGATGCACATAGTTATTTTTGTTTTTCGAGCTCTCCCTGCTTTTCTTTGCCTAAGTCGACGCTTACGGACTTAAGTGTTCGACGCACGCTCGCATCCCTGGAAGGGGGGGGAGCGAGCGGGAATACCGTAGCCCTGGGGCGTAGGTGAGTCCCTGGCTTGACGACACCCGCGACCCTTAGGGAGTTCGAGGCGCCTTTACTTAGTCACGAAGCGTACTCGAGGGAAAGAACGAGAGGGAGAGCCGAGTTTCAAAAAACGTTCGAGTTTTTCGGGGACTTAGGAGGGGGGTGCCCCCCTGTTAGCCCCTGAGGGAGGCTGGACTTTGCTGAGGCAAAGTCGAGGCTACCTTAGTGCTGTAGACGGGTGCGTCTCGTTATTTCTACTTCTCGAGCTCTCTCTGCTTTTCTTTGCCTGAGTCGACGCTTGTGAACTAAGTGTTCGACGCACGCTCGTATCCCTAGAAGGGGGGTGGCGAGCGGGGATACCGTAGCCCTGGGGCGTAGGTGAGTCCCTGGCTCGACGACACCCTCGACCCTTAAGGAGTTGGAGGCGCCTTTACTTAGTTATGAAGTGTACTCGAGGGAAAGAACGAGAGGGAGAGTCGAGTTTCGAAAAACGTTCGAGTTTTTCGGGGACTTAGGAGGGGGGCGCCCCCCCTGTCAGCCCCCGAGGGGAGCTCGACTTTTGCCGGGGCAAAGTCGAGGCTACCTTTGAGCTACGAACGAATGTGAAATGTGTTTCGAGAACATTTTATTCATTCGAAGATTTGTACATAAATGCAAAAATGTACAAGGCCCTGAGGCCTCAGGGATAGAAGCGACGTAGTTGTTCGATGTTCCATGCATTGGTGAAGATCTCGCCCTTCTCGTTCTTCAGCTTGTAAGTGCCGGGCTTTAGCACCTCTGCTACGATGAAGGGTCCCTCCCAAGGTGGCGTCAACTTGTGACGCCCCTTGTTGCTTTGTCGACGGCGCAGGACGAGGTCGCCGACGTTGAGGTCCCTTTTGTGCACGTTTTTGTCGTGATAGCGCCGCAGCGTCTGTTGGTACTGTGCTGACTTGAAGAGGGCCATGTCACGGGCTTCCTCGAGCTGGTCGAGGGAGTCCTCTCGGGCTACCGTGTTGGCTTGCTCGCTGTAGGCTTTCAGTCGAGGGGACCCGTACTCGAGGTCGGTGGGGAGGACGGCCTCGGACCCATAGATCAAGAAGAACGGAGAGAACCCCGTGGCTCGACTTGGTGTCGTTCGGAGACTCCACAACACAGCGGGCAACTCATCGACCCATCTCCTGCCATGCCTATTCAGCCGATCGAAGATCCTTGGCTTGAGACCCTGCAAAACCATACCATTGGCACGCTCGACCTGACCGTTAGTTCGAGGGTGGGCAACTGCGGACCAATTGACCCTGATGTGGTGATGGTCACAGAAGTCCAGGAACTTTTGGCCGGTGAACTGCGTGTCGTTGTCGGTGATAATGACGTTGGGGACCCCGAAGCGGTGGATGATGTCGGTGAAGAATAGCACGGCTTGTCGAGACTGGATGTTGGCGATGGGTCGAGCCTCGATCCACTTCGAGAACTTGTCTATAGCCACGAGGAGGTGGGTATGGCCACCCTTGGTTCTTTTCAGGGGGCCAACCATGTCGAGCCCCCATACTGCGAACGGCCAGGTTATGGGTATCATCTGAAGAGCTTGGGCAGGTAGGTGGGTCTACCTGGCGTAGAATTGGCATCCCTTGCAGGATCGAACGAGTTTGGTGGCGTCGTTGACGGCCGTCGACCAGTAGAAGCCCTGTCGAAAGGCACTTCCTACCAGCGTTCTCGGCGCCGCATGGTGGCCACAAGCCCCCGAGTGTAGATCTTTCAGCAATGCCCTCCCCTCCTCGAGGGTGAGGCAGCGTTGAAGTACACCCGACGGGCTACGTCGATATAGCTCGCGGCCGTCCCCGTACAGGACGTAGGTTTTGGCACGTCGAGCTACACGACGGGCTTCCGTGCGGTCTTCCGGGAGTTCGCCCCGTGTCAGGTACTCGAGGTAGGGTGCGCGCCAATCCGTCGGAGGGGTTGGCGCTGCGACAGCCCCGTCGATCTCCATGACCTCTCCCCCGCTCGAGGGGGGATCGGTCGAGGGGGGTGGATCGACCCCTTGCTTGAGGGCGGGAGCCCCCGAGTCCAGGTCGACGGACGGCTGGTGAAGATCCCTCGAGAAGATGTCGGGAGGGACCATGCCTCGAGTATACGCGATTTTGGCCAGCTCATCGGCAGCTTCGTTGTACCGATGGGCGACGTGGTTGAGCTGGAGGCCGTAAAACTTGTCCTCGAGTTTTCGGACCTCCTTGCAGTAGGCTTCCATCTTGGGGTCGTGGCAGCTCGAGTCTTTCATCACTTGGTCGATCACCAACTGGGAGTCCCCTCGCGCGTCGAGGCGTCGAACCCCGAGCTCGATGACGATGCGCAGGCCGCTGACAAGGGCCTCGTACTCGGCGACGTTGTTTGAGGCGGGGAAGTGGAGGCGGATGACATAGCGCATATGGACCCCTGAGGGTGATATGAACAGCAATCCGGCGCCTGCTCCCGTCTTCATCAACGATCCGTCGAAGTATATGGTCCAGAGCTCGTTCTGAACCTGCGCTGGGGGTAGTTGGGTGTCGGTCCATTCTGCAACGAAGTCTGCCAGTACTTGAGACTTGATGGCCTTCCGAGGGGCGTAGGAGAGAGTCTCCCCCATGAGCTCGGCCGACCACTTGGCGATCCTTCCAGACACCTCCCGGTTCTGGATTATCTCTCCGAGGGGGAAAGATGAAACCACAGTAACCGGGTGGCCCAGGAAATAGTGTTTGAGCTTACGCCGAGTGAGGACGATCGCGTACAACAGCTTCTGGATGTGGGGGTACCTCGTCTTGGTCTCGGAAAGGACCTCGCTCACGAAGTAGACAGGCCTCTGAACCGGCAGGGCGTGTCCTTCCTCCTCCCTCTCGACTACTATGACGACGCTGACTACCTGGGTAGTTGCTGTGACATAGAGCAAGAGGGGCTCGGCCGGACTCGGGGGTACCAAGACCGGGGGCGAGGTGAGCAAGGCCTTGAGCCTCGAGAGCGATTCCTCGGCTTCGGCGGTCCACGCGAAGTGTTCCGTCTTCTTCAGGAGGCGGTAAAGGGGTAGGGCTTTTTCGCCGAGCCTCGAGATGAAGCGGCTGAGGGCGGCGAGACACCCAGTGACCCTTTGCACGCTCTTGAGGTCGTTGATCAGGCCCATCCTCGTGATGGCGGTTACCTTTTCGGGATTGGCCTCGATTCCGCGTTGGGAAACTATGTACCCTAAGAGCATGCCTCGAGGGACCCCGAAGACACTTCTCAGGGTTCAGTTTTATGCGATTAGCCCGGAGGCACCCAAACGCGATCTCGAGGTCTCCGACCAGGTTTCCGACTGTTTTGGACTTGACCACGATGTCATCGACGTAGGCCTCGACCGTCGGCCCTATGTGTTTCCCGAAGACGTGGAGCATGCATCGCTGGTAGGTGGCCCCGGCATTTCGCAAGCCGAAGGGCATGGTGAGGTAGCAAAACATGCCGAAGGGAGTGATGAAGGAAGTCACGAGCTGATCGGACTCCTTCATCTTTATTTGGTGGTAGCCAGAATACGCATCAAGGAAGCAAAGGGTTTCGCATCCCGCAGTGGAATCTACTATTTGATCGATACGTGGTAAAGGAAAAGGAACTTTGGGACATGCTTTATTTAGACTAGTGTAGTCTACACACATCCTATCCTTCCCATTTCTTTTCTTTACAAGCACGGGATTAGCTAACCACTCGGGATGATGCACCTCCTTGATGAATCCGGCCTTCGAAAGCTTGTCGACCTCCTCCCCGATGATCCTACGCTTCTCCTCGTCGAAGCGGCGTAGGCGTTGCTTCACCGGTTTGGACCCGGCTCGGATGTCCAAGGAGTGCTCGGCGACCTCCCTCGGAATGCCCGGCATATCCGAGGGACTCCATGCGAACACGTCGACATTCGCACGGAGAAAGTCGACGAGCACTGCTTCCTATTTGGGCTCGAGGGTGGCGCTGATCGTCAGCACCTTCCCGTGCGCGAGGCCGGGGTCGAGCGGGACGGTCTTGGTGTCTTCCGCCGGCTTGAAGTTGCCAGCGTGTCGCTTGGGGTCGAGGATCTCTCCAGACAAGTCGTCGAGGGCCGTGAGGATTGCCGAATTCTCGCGGGCCTCGGCTTTCTCAACGCACTCGACGTCGCAGTCGTATGCGCGCTCGTAGGAGGTGTCGACGGTGATGACCCCCAAGGGCCCCGACATCTTGAGCTTGAGGTAGGTGTAGTTCGGGACCGCCATGAACTTGGCGTATCCCGGTCTACCGATGATGGTGTGGTAGGTGCCTCGCCACGCGACCACCTCGAAGGTCAGCTCTTCCTTTCGGAAGTTCGAGGGGACGCCAAAACAGACTGGTAGCTTGATGCGGTCGATCGGGAGCGCCTTCTTCCCCGGGACGATCCCGTGGAACCCCCCCCCCCCGGCTAGGCAAGAGCATGGTCCTCGGGATCCTCAGGAGGTCGAGGGTCTCGGCGTAGATGATGTTGAGGCTGCTCCCCCGTCCATGAGTACCTTGGTGAGGCGGGTGTTGAGGATGATCGGGTCGACGACGAGCGGGTAAGCCCCTGCGTTGGGGATGTGCTCGGGGTGGTCATCCTGATCGAAGGTGATCGGCGTATGGGACCAGTCGAGGTACCGCGGAGCTTGGGCTCGAATGGAAAAAACTTCTCGACGCTCCCTCTTGCGCTGGCGCGTGGTGAGGCGAGTCGAGGGTCCCCCGTAGATCATGTAGCAGTCGTGGACTTCGGGGAAGCCTCCTTTTTTGACATCACCCCTGACGTGGGCATCACAGGGCGGGTCTTCTTTGCCGTCATCTCTCCTGAGACCAGGAGGGATGAAATGCTTTCGAAGCATGCGGCAGTCCTCGAGGCGGTGGTTGGCCGGCCCCATATGATAGGGGCAAGGCTCCTTCAGCATCTTATCGAAGACGCCCCCGTCGGGAGGGGGCCCTCGAGGCTTCTTCTTGTCCGCCGCGGCGACAAGGTCGTCGGGCTCATCGTCGGGCTCGACGTTGGGCTCGACGTTGCGTCGGCCAGGTTGATTCTTCTTCTTCTTCTTCTTCTTCTTCCGGTCGCCGTTGCCGTCGTTGTTCCTTCTGGGCCCATTGTTCCTCTTGGGCCCGTCGTCCGAGCCCCCGGGCTCATCCGCCTTGCCTTTCCCCTTCCCTGGGGGTATCTGGAAGAACGCGCCAACGGCCTCTTCGCCAGCTGCGTAGTTGGCGATGATGTCCATGAGCTAGTTGGCGGTCTTGGGGGTGTTTCGCCCCAGCTCCTGCACCAACTCCTTGCAGGTCGTTCCGGCGATGAACGCCGTAATGACCTCGTGGTCTGAGATGTGGGTCAGTGCGGTGCGCTGCCTCAAGAATTGGCGGGTGAAGGCGCGAAGGGTCTCCCCTGGCTTCTGCTTGCAGCTGCGAAGGTCCCAGGGGTTGCCCGGCCGCTCGTAGGTGCCCTTGAAGTTGCCCTCGAAGATCCTGACTAGGTCGGGCCAGTCTTGGATCAAGTCCGGGGGCAGCTCCTCGAGCCATCTGCGAGCGGTGTCGGAGAGGAACAGTGGGAGTTGCCGAATGATGACGTGGTCGTTGTCGGCTCCACCCAGCTGACATGCCAGCCTAAAGTCGGCAAGCCAGAGCTCTGGCTTGGTTTCGCCGTTGTACTTGATCAGGCTGGTGGGTGGACGGAAACGGACGGGCAGGGAGGCCCGCCGAATGGTTCTACCGAAGACTCGGGGCCCGGCGGCTCCGGAGACCGACATCGGTCTTCGTCGCTGTCGTAGCGCCCACCCCGGTGAGCGTTGTAGCCCCGAGCCTCGGCGTCGCCGTATCGACGCCGATTGTTCACCCGAGGGGGTCGATCGTCGACGAGGCGTTCCTGAACCGGTCGTCGCTCGACTTGGCCCTGGGGCGCCTTGTTCTGGTGGACAAACACCTCTCGATTTTGTCGGGGGGGGGCACTGCTTGTCGCTCAGAGGCAGCCCCTCGACGCCTCGAGGTTGAGCTCTCCGCCTGCTGCACGGCCGCAGTTTGGAGAAGCCCCTGGATTTCGTCCCTGATACGCCGTGCTTGGGGGGTCGATGGCGTTGGCATGTCGCGGAGCAGCATCGCGGCCGCTACGACATTCTGGCTGGCGCGGTTTGAAGACTCGGGGCTCGACGACCCCTTCCTCGACGATCTGCCGGTGGACTTCCCGGGCCCGCTCGCGAGCTCCTCCACCCTGAGGACGCCCTCGATCCCGCTCGAGGGCGTGCTCGAGCTGCTGAAGAAGCAGGCGCTCCTCCTCGAGCTTGCTGAGAAGCTCTCAGACCTGCGCAATCTGGACGTCTGGGGGTGGATCGACTCTATCAGGACTCGGGGGGTTGGCATCTCGAGCCGGTTGTAGCGTTGGCCCCTCCTCCTTCTTCGGTGGCCGCAGTGTCGTCGACGTCGTCCTGCGGGTCGGCTTGTTCGTCGAGGTGGAAGCACTCCCGGTTGGAGTCGTAACTCTCGTCGGGAGAGTCCAAGTCGGGGTCGGCGTGGTAGAATTGGGGGAAGGACCCCCTGCGCTCCTCCGCCAGGCGCCGCCACAACGTGCCCCATGTACGAGGTAGTCCTGGCTCGCCCGGTGAAGAGGTGGTGACGGGAACGGCCGTCGCACGCGGCGGAGTCCCTGGAGACCCGCCACGTGTCTGTATCTGCAATCCTGCGAGGGCGGAAGAGAGCCCTGCACTGTCGTGGTGCCCGCGCGGGAATGGGTCACGCGGTGGTGATGGGGTCGGGTGTGTCGGAGAGGCAACGGGGACCCCTGGGAACGACGGCGTGGCAGAGCCAAAGTCCCATTCGGAGGGGCGCCCGCCCTCGGCCCACAAGCATGGGTCGGACGGATTCCCAGGAGGAGGGACTGTATCGCCAGCTAGGGCCGAGGGAACGACATCCGGCACCTCGGAATCCGTACGACGACGAGCGCGTCGGAGCCGCTCACGCCTCCTCTTGATCGCAGGCCAGAGGCGCAAGCAGAGGGGCCGTCGCTTGACCCTTGCTGGCCCCGGCGTACCGGAGCTGCTGATGTCCAGGCCACGAATGGAGGGAAAGACTATGAAGTCGCCCTGGTCCGTGGATACGAACCCTAGGCTACCGAACCAGACGACGGCGACGAATGGAAATGGTGGGATGGTGGAATCCATCTGAGAGAGTAGTTCGGAGTTGATCGACACGCAATTCCCCCTACCTGGTGCGCCAACTGTCGGTGTTATGACCCGGGGGTCAAGACCACAAACGAGTAAATTTGTATATCGCGTGCTCCCTCTCTCAGACGTGATGCAAGATGGACACAAGGTTTATCCTGGTTCGGGCAAAGAAGGCCCTACGTCCAGCGGGGGAGGATGACTTGTATTATCTCGCACCCAAAACGTGCTCGTACAGGGGGGTACAAGCTGTGTTACACGGGGTTGCTCAGAGTGAGCTGCGGTCTAAGGCTAGCGGGTTTGCCCTAGGCTGCGGGTTTGCCACCCGAGGGGTTGATCGAGTGGCGGGGTGTGTATGCGTGGAGTGTGAGAGTCTAAGTGTCAGTGGTTCTTTGGACAACTTATATATTTGTTGAATACTTCTTACAAGACATACCAAGAGTATTCAACAAATATATAAGTTGTCCAAAGAACCACTGACAATCAATGTTCTCTTTTGCAACAGCTACAAGTGTTAGTTGAAGTTGATGAGCAAAACAATGAACATAATATGCACTAGGACACTCTTCCATGATAAGTTTCTTTAAACCATTAGCATGACCCTTCATGTTACTAGCTCCATCATAGCCTTGACCACATACCTTGGATAATGGCAATTGATATTTAAGAAGCAAGGACTGAATTGCTTGTTTGAGAGTCAATGAAGTAGTATCTTCAACATGCACAAGACCAAGAAACCGCTCAACTGGCTGCCCTTTTTTATTGACATAACGCAAACAAAGTGCCAATTGTTCTTGAAGGTAGGAATCACTAGACTCATCAGCAAGAATTGCAAAACACTCATCACCAAGTTCCTCCATGATTAATTTGGTTGTTTCT
>CM039134.1:9838183-9910235 GCA_022036555.1 Microstegium vimineum
TCCTTCAAAAACAACCAGTTGCATACAACTCTGATTAGTAGAGTCAGTACCTCTTCCTATCTCTTGTTCAACCTCAACTTGTGGATGTTTTTTCTTTGCAGCAGCTCGTTGCAAGAAACTCCTCAGATCTGTGGTATTACTATTTTTCCTCTTCATACTCCTAAAATTAAATCAAGAGACTAGACTAAGTAATTTAGGGATAGATTGCTATCCATAAGAGGCTAAGACCCTTCTAAGAAATAACCAATTGAACAGGAATTTAGCATTTGGAAAGATTGGATGTCTGAATTCAACTTACACGTAGTTCAGATTTCAGTAGACACTAGTTCACTACTTCTGCTTGTGTCTGCTTGCTTGCTAGTTGCTAGTGTGTGCGCCCCTGCCGCTGGCCGCTGGTTGCCTGTGCCCTGTGGCCTTCGTCACTTCGTGGCTGCCCTTGCTGCTGGCCTGTTGCGCCGTTGCGTGGTGTCGCGCCCCTGCCGGCTGCGCCGCTGCGGCTTTGTTGCAGACGTAGGCACGTAGCGGCGTGCCGGTGTAGCGTTCGCTGTTCGCCGCTCGGCCTCTTGTCCGTCGACCGCCGCCACTCGCCTGGCCTGCTAGGTGCTAGAGCCAGCTAGGGTTTGTCACTTCGTCAGGATTGGGAATTTGGGGAACCGGAGAAAGCGGTGGCCGCGTGCGTGCGATGAGACCTTGCGTGGGAGGAGCGCGAGACAACGAAAGGAGGCCGATTTTGGGCCGTTGGGCCGCTCAACGTCGTTGGGCCATCGGTGGGAGAGAAAAACGAGTGCAAATTATACCTATTTGTCTGTACAGGTATTCAAAATGACTTGTATTTTTATTTTTTCAAATAATAACTTGTATATGTACTATATGTATAAAATTTTTGGTTAAAAACTGAATACCATTGAATCATGGTGGGCCCGCCCCTGCCACGACGGATGCTGCAGGCCGGGGCCGAGCTGCTGCACCCAGGACGACGACGATGCCCCGGCGTCCGAGGACTCCCCGTAGTACTTGGCACACAACGCGTGGCATCAATCGGCGATGCCAGCAAAACGCGTCGATCGACCAATCGCTGTTACCACTACTGGTACTGGCTCCATCAGGGCTCCCCCTGTGTGCGTCTTCTTATGTAATGCTTGTTGGCTAGTAGCTAGAATAGGAGTACAATGCTACTCACTCCGTCCCAAATTATAAGATGTTCCAAACATCTTGGAGAGTCTAAGCATCTCAAGTTTGACTAATAATTATAGAAAAAACTATAAAAATTTATGATATTAAATAGACATGTTATAAAAATATAATTGATGACGAATCTAATAAGACTTAGTTTACATCATAAATGTTATTATATTAGCATATAACTTTGATCAAATTTAAAATAGTTTGACTCTTCAAGATTCTTGAAACGTCTTATAATTTGGGACGGAGGGAGTACTATGCTATTGAGCTAGCCATAGCATATTTTATTAGATATATAAAAATGAATAATGGTTGGGACGTGATGTCGACATGTCGTCGTCGCTGCAGGAACGTGCTAGTATACATGGCAGTCGCAGGTAACTATATGTTGCCGTGCACATGCTTGTATCGTCGTCGTGTGAATGCGCAGCTGTTCTGTATATTGTTGCTGCGTTTTACTTGGTTGTTTTTGTCACGCTTATTCACTTGATCGATATTTCGGGTAAAGTTCTGTCTTAATGTATTGTCTCCAAATGGAAGTTATTCTCGTTAAGCTTCATATCACTATCGCATCGAAGTCAAAGGATAGCGCTCATTGGACAAGATCCACTTGTTTCCCCCATCTTCGATCCCATATCAATCACTGCACACCTAGCATCTCACACTTGATAAGGAACCCAAACTCATCGACGCAACCATCTCCTAGCCCTTGTCCTCTCCTTCCTCTACATCCACCACCCTTGCCTTAAGTGTCGAGGGCATTGTCTACAATGTCCTTCCACTCAAAGGTAGCAATAATGTTGTTTTCAAGGCAGTCTTAGAAGGACGGGAAAAGGGAAGAAACAATAATAGAGGTGGGGCGACGAGCCCATATATAGGGGTTATGATTTTGGGATCGAAGCAAACAGAGAGAATGTGGTATGGGAAAGTGAGATCTTTCTTGAACTCAGATCGAAAGAAGGGATGAAGAAGAAATGAGTGACATTTCATCAATTCTCTCTCCTGCTGAGCCTAAAGATATTATTTCAATTGAGGTAGTGTTTATCAAGAAATAAATTGGCTAGAACCAGAGTGCTCACTAGCCAATTATCTTTTTTAGATTTGCATCAACTAGATATTATTTTTCTATTTTATGTAGCAAATTTTGCTAAAGACCAAAAGGCCCATGGAAAAAGTTAGAATGGATGTAGAAAAAGAAGAGGGTGGGAGCTTGGCCATGAGGACACGGGTCAGGGTTCGGTCCAAGGATGTTTTAGAACATTTTCATGGCTTTTATAACTTAATTTTAAACAAAAATAAAAAAAATCATTTTTATAATCCATTTGAAACAAATTTCAATGCCAAACACCAATAGAAAGAGGTGTTTCTATGAAATAATATATAGAGCATTAGAGCAACATGCTGTATGTTAGGAGGAGTTTTCTTCATTGTCCTTTAATAACATCCAGGCTTTCTTTCTAAGTTTTTTATAGCTACAATTTTTTTAGAGGACTTAGGGTCCATTTGGATCTCTAACCTCTAAACTTTATGTCTCTAAAGAGTATTTTAGTTTACTATTGATGTCCAAAGCTTTAATATGAGGTGGGATAAAGTTTAAAGCACCTTGTTTAGTTTCGTAAAGTTAGCACTGTAGCGTTTCGTTTGTATTTGGTAATTATTGTCCAATCATGGAGCAACTAAGTTCGAAAGATTCGTCTCGCAAATTAGAAATATAAACTATGCAATTAGTTATATTTTTTTATTTATATTTAATGCTCCATGCATGCGTCTAAAAATTCGATGTGACAGAAAATTTGAAATTTTGAAAGAAACTAGACATGACAGACTATTTATTTAAAGCTTTAGCCTAACATTTAGAGTGAAGGATCAAACAGGTCGTTAATTAGGGCTTCATGCTTTGAGCATTGTCAGAGAGCTCGAGCCCACCGCCCCCAGTGCTAGCTAGATCTGCACCCGAATTGATGAACATGAATGCAATAGACAATATATTTTTATATATTTTTTCTTTTAGAAAACACAATCATTTTTCTACGGTCAAGCGGTTCAACTGTAAAACTACATGCTGGTAAAATTTCAAAACATGGTAATTAAACTTGAATTATTTGTTTGATTGTTTCTCTATTTGACTTCAAAAGTAGAAAGAGAGTTACGTAGGATGCCACGACGCATGACTCCCGTATCCCGTTGGCGCTAGCTTGCCGCTTGGGCGGAGGATTCGGAGCAGATCGAGTCATCGAGCACCTCGATGTCGCGTCGCCCGCTGCTGTGAGTTGTCCTTGCACTGTCCAAATCCCAACTACTTTCTCCGTTTCTAAATAAGTGTCGTCGTTGATATTCGTGCCACAATTTAACTTGTAGAAAATATGTGTAATATTTGTATCTCCAAATAAATTTATTAAAAAACTAAATTCAAAGATCTTTCTAACCATACCAATTATGTAGTATAAATATTAATATTTTTTTTAATATATGTTTAGTTAAAGAATTATGTAGTATAAATATTAATATTTTTTTAATATATATTTAATTAAAGAAGTTTTTTAGAAACCGTAAACGATAGTTATTTAGGAACGGAGGGAGTAGCTAGGCCCGCACTTGAAAAGACAAAGCAAGTTCGTTCCAGGTGATGATTTCTTCAATCACATTTCACGAGAAGCCTCCCGGCCGTACGTCCTCCCTCTCTCTATAAAAGGCATAGGAATTATCAGCATTCGTCAGCATACATTCGTCTACAAAAGGCACAAGGCAGGCATCATCGTCTACAAGGCAGACCATCTTGCTGAGAACTGGGAAATAAAATAGAACAAGCAGCTAGCTAGCATGCAGGTCTCCAAATTGCTCTCGTGTGTGCGTGGTCCTCATCTCCGGCGGCGCCGAGATGAGCGCCGGCGCTGGCGCTGCGGCCGTGCCGCGAGCTCTGCTGAGAGCTAGCGTCCTCCCGCGGCGGCTGGCGGGGGCACCATCGACGGATGCTGCTGGCCGGTGCTGATTGAATGCTGTGCGGACGAAGACGACGACTCCCCGTAGCAGCACGGCAACAGCACTTGACAGACCGTCGTGAATCGCTAGCTGTGTAACCACTGGCTCATCGGAGATGTCCGTGCGTCTTCTTCGGTGCTTGCTGGTTAGTGTACTAGACTAGTGCTATGGCGTTTTCTGTCAATTTTATCTATATGATGTTACCATACCAAAACGAACTTCTCAAACTTTTGCAGGTATAAGAGATATTCTATTTTTTTTTACAGATTTGCGAATGCGTGGAAAAATAATAAGTAAAAGTATATTTCCATCCGAGAGTATCTTTCTCGTCCATCCAAACTCCGACCAGAGAGCTTCCGCCACATTAGTGTACCGGGTTCAGATTTTGGAGGCACAGGTCACGAGGACCACGAACAAACACAGTGACACAGGTACTACAATAGTATAGTTCAGAATCCAAACACCAGTTGATAAGGAGCAAACAGACCCATCTGTCTCAATCCCAAGTTCTCAACACGATCTCACATCACAAACTCGTATTTACGGACAAACAAACGACACAATCAAAGGCCAGAGGAAGTACATATCAAACTAGGGTAGGGCAGGAGCTGGAATAGCTCAGATGCCACGCCCCATGGTCTGCTCCATGGGCGGCATCGTGACAAAGACGGAGTGCCCATTGTTGAATCCAGGGTGGGGGACCCTGCGGCGCAGTTCGCGTCCCTCCTGGCAGAGGGCGCAAGGGTGGCAGAGGTAGTGGGTTGCAAGGTCGCAGACAGCCTCTAGGTGCTCGCGCCTCTCCTCGTCCTCGACCAGACTGCCACAGCACCCACATTGCCTGGTGAAAGCCTCAAAGCTACCCTGAACAGAGAAGGATTCAAAGAACCGTGTCATAATATTACTTCGAGACAGAACTCAACTAAGTCCTACATGCAAACAGAGATAGAGGATGAAAATCCATATAAAATCGAGATCAATATAAACCGTTGCAATATATGCTAGTCTCAATTCAAGTACTATACTACAAACAAATTTCAAATAGAGATGGATACACACACATTGACGCATGGAGAGCCGTAAAGAAGCAGAGCAGACAAACACTTGCCTCAAGATTGTAGCGTCGTCGAATAGCAGTACGAGTGGGATGAGAGAACCATGGGGCAAGGCAGTTCCACCCAAAGAGAGAGTTCCCAAGCATATACAGGCCAGTGTAAGGCAAGCAGCTGTTTGCAAATGTGCCTTGTCCAGCAGCAAGCCTCTCAACATTACTACCATAGAGCACACAAGGTGCTACGGTTCCAAGAAGACCTAATACATCCAAATAATATATGTAATTAGTTCTTGATTCAACACCCAAATTAACAAAAAGAAGTAATTCAATATCCTCTGAAATTGGAAGTACAAGGAAAAAGCATAATCCACACTCACAGAATTTCACAGGCTGGCATTTTGTGAAGTGTGTATTATAGTATTATACTATAAGAAACGACAAGGTCCAACTGATAATTTCTGTGAATAAGTTCAGAAATCATCAATTCACGGCAACAGTTTGCAATAATATTCTATGATTAATAAAGACACCTGCTCATTCCTATTACAAGATCATGCACTTTTAGCTTTTTATAAAGCAGATCATGAGCATCATGTGCTGTTGTACATATAAAAGTACAATAGCAATCAATAAAAATGGGTGTTGGATCATAGTATCAGGGAACAACATTTGCTAAGACATGACATCTAAATTTGGAAGTGAACAATTTGTGATTGTGAATAACCTTCAGGGAATAGTCCACATACAAACATGACTAATATTCACCTACAACAAGATTCTGGCTGCGAACACATGGTGGATAAGTACCCATGTATGTTCAGCTTTGATGATGAGTGATCGTCCAATACGTGAGTGTTTCAGTTTGAGTGGCTTACCCTAACCTCTGTGAAAGCAGAAATGTGTGCTTGTCTATCGGCTTGTGGTGTGCAGATGCTATGCCTAGTGACAGTGGTCAATGGCGTGGAGAAGGTCGAGTAGAGGCTTGCCGTGCCGATGGACTGAGAGCGGTGAAGGGCGGAAGCGGGGCTCGGACTGAGGGACCATGGGCGCCAGCGGACTAGCTGTGGTGGCTAGTACTTGGCACCGGCGAGTGCGAGAAGACATGGAGGTAGACCTAGTCGACCGAGTCAAGACGGTGAACGCGCGAGTCGAGCAGAGGCTCAGGGGACTCGGAGTCCGACTGGGCGAAGACAAGGTGGCTCGAGTCGAGTGGTTTGGTGGTTTGGGCCTCAAAACCATCCGCGTCGGTTTCCGAGTTTGGGCCGCAAAACTCGGGTTCGGTAGTTGAGCCCAAAGCTACCGGTGGCAGGTTTCCTGGGTTTGGGCCTCAAAACCTAGGCGGAGCTTCCGAGGAAGCGGGGATGACACGTGGCGGAATCCTGGAGGTTGCGTCGAGGCGACGGCAACTCCCGGCAAGAAGTGGGGCCGTCCATTCAAATCGAGGAAGATATTTTCCGGAGCTTGGACTGCAATACTTAGGCTAGGTAGTTCACTCATGTATCTAGAGGGGTCTTTGGGAAATAGCCAAAGCCCCGTTAAATAGAAGGATGAAGGGGTATCCCATCCTCATCCTCATCTCTTGCATTACTCTTTCTCCCACCTATCCCTAGGTTTTCCCTTCCCCAACTTCTTCTTGCTTGAGATCCACCGAGTCACCGGTGTAAGAACTTGTGATTGTTGCGAGGAATCGGAGGCCGTAACCTCCGTAAGCCATGGTGGCTTCGCTTTTGTGATCGTGTTCCCCGTTTTGCTTGTGTTCTTCGCGTTTTGCTTTTGCTCCCTCTTTTCCTGAGATGATTTCTCTTTGTAGGGAGTAGTTCTTGCAAATCCGTTTGAACCAAGTTGTTCGTGTTCGTGAGGAGCATCTTTGCACCGAAGGAATTCCCCTCAAACCTCACGAGTGCGTAGATCGGGCGATTTCTTTGCGGCGTTCTTCGTTCTTGCCCCTTTTCCCAAATCCTCGTTTTTCTTTAATTCTCACCAAATTGAGCGATGATTTCTTAGGGATAGCTCCTCCATAGCACTAGAATCATGCCTACCAAGTTGGGTTGGTAGTGGAGAACATTTGGTCAAGATTTGGGAAGATTTGGTGGAGAGAGAAACGATTTTCGCGGTTACTGCGCTTTTGTCGGGGGCGTCGGACGCTCCGAGGGTTTGCGTCGGACGTTGGTACGTACTGACGTTAACGTCCGTCGCCTCGCTTATCGGCGTCCTTCGGTTTTGGCGTCGGACGCTCTCCAGAGTCCGTCGCCTAGCGTCCGTCGCGTGGTGTGCGCTGTGCAGTTCTGTTTTGCTCTCTGGTAGGCCGACGGACGATCTTCACAGCGTCCGTCGCCGACCGTCCGTCGCCTCGGTAGTTTTTCAGCTTCTGTCAGGCTCTCTGGAAGGCCGACGGACGCTCGCCTAAACGTCCGTCGCACTGTCTTTCAGTGTCCGTCGCCTGCTTTTCTGGCTGATTTGCCTGGAATTCTTGCCTCTTTCTCATAGGGGTTGAGAACTTTTCTTGGGGGTTTCCGGTGAGTTTTCCTCCACTGCTGATCAGCAACTGGGTTTGGTTTTTGGGAAGAGAGGCCCGAATATTTCGAGAGAAATTTGAGTCTCCCATTCCCCCCCTCCCCTCTGGTCGCCGTTCTCGGTCCTTCACTGGCCCTAGAGTATGAAACAGAGCTAGAAGAAAGAACTAAATGGTATGTAGATGAAGGGTAAACTGTCAATCCTTCGACATGGATCAAACAAGAGCAGTCATGACCAATCAACTATTACGTCAACTTTTACAGGAGCGAACCAGCTATTGTCGGCTGGTTTAGAACAGCACTCTGTTGACACCGTTTTTCGACACGTGTCAAAATGGGCTGAGACTTGATTGGTCAGCGGCCGTTCGCCATCGGTATCAGGAGTTAATAATGCCGATAGGAGGGTGCTATGAGTTTTGCCGATGGAAGCTGATGAGTCTTGCCGACCAAATCGGTGAAGTCTTGCTGAGACTGATTGCCGATGAAGAGTCTTTGCCGTTTGCCGATGAAGCGGCTTTGCCGATTGCCGATAAAGGTTTGTTGCCGATTGCCGATGGAAGATGGTTGCTGATTGCCGATGAAGAAGATGCTACCGATTGCCGATCGGAAAAGTATTACTGATGCCGATGGGCGTGATTTAGCACTTGGTAGCAGCAGAAGACTACCGGTGGCCAAAGAAGGAAGGTGCAGGGATCTGTCGATGGAAAGTTCTCATCGAGGAGTACAAGGAAACTGGTGTTTTATACCAGTATTATTGTGGTAGTTTGAGTCCGGCTCTTGCGTGGGTCGTTTATTTTCCTTTAAAATAGGTGTGTTTGTTTAGGAAATAAATATTGTTATCCGGCTCCTGCGCGAGTCAGTTTCCTTAAAAGTAGGAGTTTGTTTTAGGAAGGATGTGCATCGTGTCATTGTACAACTCTCCATGCGGGAGTATAAATATGAGCCCGAGGGCTATGGAATAAATATCAATCCAATTCGAACCAAATCAATTACTTTTATCTTATTTACCTTTCCAGCAATTTACCCTTTCTTATGCATTAGTTATAGCTTTAACAAGTTCTTCAAGCTTTCGACGGGCTGCATCACCCTGATCTCCGTCAAAATCCTTGTTAGTTCCGTGTGGGAGTACCTCTAGGCTTTGGCAATCCGGGCGCATCGCTGTTTGCCTCGTCTAGCTCTGCTCTAGTTATCCGTGATCAACCTGAGCCTTGACGTCCGGGCGCATCGCTGTCGTCTCGTTCAGTTTGTCATAGTTATCATCCTTGTCGATTGATTGGTCAAATCGACTGGCACGCCCTCGACATCGAGCTTTGGGTAATAGCCCGAAGTGTTCACAGATTTGACGTTTTTTGTGTCAACACCTCTTTTGGCACGCTCGGTGGGACACGATTATATAAAATATTTATCATGACTAATCCCAGGAGTGTCATTGAAGTCTCCACAGCAGATCTGACAGGTCATCAGAAACAGGCTCTGGAGCAGGTGATGGAGGAATACAAGCGCTCGTATCTTAGATCCTTCAGCCTAAACGGGATCGGCGAAGCGGTCCAGAAGCAAGATCCGCCGTCGCCGCGGCAGATCACTTTCGACGCCGATCCTGGTAAAATGCAAGATATGGTTAATAATGCGTTTATTAGCCAATCTAGTGTGCTGTCCGATGCTGTATGCGATGCTGTTAAGCAAACGTTCAAGGGACGGGCACAATATTATGTTGGTCCAGAGCGTCGTCAACTCGGATCGGCATCTATTGCGATCCCATCGGCTGTTCCAAGGGTGTCTTCACCGATCATGAGCCAATCTGCCGATGAGGTCACGCCGCCAAGATCGAGCCCAGCAGGCTTTACTCAGGAGAATACAAATCTGGTGGCTTCAGCAATGTATGGACCGGTCATCCAAAGTCAGCCGACTTCTGCCAATTGCTGGGGATATGGTATGTCTCCGAGTCTATCTACTGATTCCAGATTGGTCCAAGGTAACCATGCAGGGTGGACGATTCCTATGGCATCGGCAACACCTGTACAGTCGGTGGTCTCAGTCATGCATTATACTACGTCCTCTCCAACGATGCAGCCGCCGGCAGGGGATTTTCAGATGGCAATACCCAGAGTACCTTATGCTCAACCGTCGACAAATCACTTGCCGATGCAACGAAACCCAGCGGCTGCAAGTCAACCTATGGCGGCAATGTCTCTTCAAACTGGAGGATCTACTAATAAAAGTAGTCACTCTGACAATTACCCGGCGTCGCGAGAGCAACAAGTATCAGCTGGTTGTCCGTCATCGGCAAATGCTTGGCCGGTGCAGCAAGGTGTGCTGATTGCCAATCAATCTGTATCGGCAGTCACTCAGGTTGTGGTACCCATGAGCCCAGGCAATCATCCAAGGGTACAACAAGAACAAACGTCAGCCGGTTATCAGCTGTCGGCGAATACTTGGCCGATGCGACGAGACGTGCCAACAGTTAATCAGCCTGTATCGACGAACTCTTGGCCGATGCCACAAGGTATGTCGAGTGTCAGTCAGCCCGCATCGGCCGTAGCTGTTCAACCTACGGTGGCTACGAATCAGAGCTATCGTTCCAGAATACCAGAGTCGCAAGCCCCAGCTGGCTATCAGTTACCAGCAGCTGTTTGGCCGATGCAACAAGGTGTGCCGATAGCCAATCAATCTGCCTCGGCAATGACCGCTCAGGATGCGACACCCGCAAGACAAGACGATCAATCGATGGTGAATCCCTGGCCAATGCCAAGTGTGTTAAATGTCAATCAACCTGCATCGGCAATAGTTGCTCAGCCTATGGCGTCTGCAGATCAATACTGTCGTCCGAAGGAACAAGGGTTGCCAGGGTCAGCTGGTCATCATCCATCGGTAAATCACCTACCGATGACACCTAATGCAGGTTGGATCGGTCAGTCATCAATTCAGCAGCAGTACGTGCAGCCTGAGCGCCAAGTGGCAAGAACTTTACAGTGTCATCCGGCGAGTTTTCATAATGAAGTATCGGTACACCAGCCGATAAGTGCTACACTTCAATGCTCGCAGGGAAGAATGCACAATGAGACATCGGTACAAAACCCGATGAATGCAATAAATACAATGCCACAGCACAAGCTAGCAACGGTGCGAAATTATTCATCGGCAGCCAAACCGATGCACGATGTTATCACGACTAGTGTTGTGCACGCGCCAAGTGTCCCCACCGCTTTGGCGTCAAGACCTGGAGAGATAAATCGACATACTCAACCGGCTGGCATCCAGAATGGTTCATCGGCTAATCAGCCGATGTGCAATATTCAGCGGATTGGTGTTATTGATGTATCAGTTGCCCCGAGTTGCTCGCCACAAGGATACAAAGCACAACTAGTGGGCATCTAGGGTGGCCCATCGGTCAATCAACCGTTGTTCAGTATTCAACGGGTTGGTACTGCCAATAAGCCGATCGTTCCGGCCTGCTTAATGCAAAAACCTGGAGAGATGCACCAATCTACTCAGGCAGCAGGCGTCCAAGATTGCTCATCGGTTAGGCAGCCGATGCTTGATGTTGCTGACGTGTCGATCGCTCCAACTTGCTCACCACGGAAACATGAAGGAGTCCGTCCATCTATCCCACCAGAAGACGAATCTGCGAATCGGCAAGACACAAAGGTGTTTTCGACCAAGGTAGAACATTCAGAGCTGGACAAAGAACCAGGCCTCGACATTGCTTTGTTGGAAACGTTCACTTTTGATATCACGGACGCCGATCAGGATGGGGAATCACTTGACGAGATGAACGTCGGTACCGTTGAATGGGTAAACGATGGAGAACCGATGCCACGTACGCTCAACCAGAACAGGGCTGAAAAGTTCACCTTCGATGTCACGAAGGCCGATGGGATATTTGACTTACTGCTTCAGGAAGGGCGGATTAAGCTAGCCCCTAATCAGGTAATTCCATCGGCCGAGGAGCTCAATGATACCGGGTACTGCAAGTGGCACAATACAAATTCTCACAGTATCGGCGACTGCGGAGTGTTTAGGCAGCAACTGCAGTCAGAAATTAACTCTGGGCAGATCCAATTTGAAAGTCCTAAAGTCCAAGGACCGATGGAATTTGATCAGCGCCCGTTTCCAAATAATATGGTGGAAGCCGGCGGCAAAACTAAGGTGCTGACGTCGGACGCTGCTAGAAAGAGTGCATCGGTGGATCCCGATCATCAGATGGCCAAGCGTGACATCGGAAAGTTTGCCGATGACAGGAAAAGCAAAAGAATTGCCGATAAAGGTGCTTGTGTCAGCAGGGCTCCTGGCATAGTAATCACACACAAGCTACCAAGGCGGGACTATCGGCAATCACGAGATGAACGGTATCGGTAGAAAGAAAAGGAACAGCGGAAGTGACTTCGTCGAAAAAAATCATTGGAGGTGTCCCTTCTTCATTTACTGCTGGGAAGAGGGCATTAAGCTACCCACTGCCGATGACTGTCCTGAATGCAATGGGTATCGCACTGCCGATCAGTCAAGTACGCTTTGTTTGGATGATCAAGCATCTAGGTGCGCCAGGCCGCTCGGAAAGAGGAGATCGGTACGCGACCAACTGGGGGGCAAGCTTAATGCCCGTAGCAAGCTTGGCGAGCGAGTTGATAGGGGGAGAGCAAAGAGCGGACCAAGACAAACACCCGACGAAGAAGTGTTCTCCAGAGATTCAAACATCGGAAGAGATGCCGATGTAAGTAATGAAGGGCAGCACCAGCCCGTCTGGAGAATCAAACTCTCTCAGTGGTGCCCTAAGGGTTTAACAAAAACCCAGAAAACAAGAATTCAGCGCCAACGCCACAATGACCTGTACGGTGATGCAGAACTCTCAAAGGAGAAGCGATGGAGGCCAAAACGCCAGGATGGAGATCCATCGGCAGACAGCAATATTGTGCCGATGGCCTAATCGAGGTCAATCTTGGACTTGCAGGCTTGGGGGTTGTGATCGGCAGATTGGCGATCTCAATTATTATACTGACACCTACCGATGGTTTGTGTATGGGTTGTTGTACTGCCGATAGGTTCGTTAACTGCCGGAAGATGGTTGCAAGAATGATTCTGCTGCGCTTGCGCAGGATAACTTAGTGTGTGTTGCACGTATTCTGGAAGTTGCTCCTCGTGCTCTTTGCTGGATCTGTCGGCATTATCCTAAATCTGATCCGATCGAAGTATGAAGCATCGTTGCCGATTATTGTTACAGTCGGGCTGAATACCAGGGTCAGTTAATAAGTTGGGGTTACTCAGGATTTTAGCCGACTTGATGAGTTATGATATCGGTGATGATTGCCGATGACTGGGTAAACAAGTTTGCCGATGATACTCTAGAATGGAAATTGATTTTTCAGATCAGAATTGAATTCTAGGCCTGGGGATTTTCTAATCAAGTTTCTATCGGATAAGATAATCTGCCTCCAGCGAAGCATACACGCCAGAAAATTCTCAAAGGGGTTGACGTATGACGTATTCGTTTCAATGCCAATGAGAAAGAATTGTAATACATCGGTAAAAACATGCAAATATTATATTACAAGACGAGATCAAGTATCGGATTACATTCTTGCCGATACAATATGCATTACAGTAAGGAATGAATAAGGTCTATCGCACGCAGGCGAATCTGTTCTATCTCGTCCATCTCCTTGGCGTCAGCATCGGCAGAGCCCTCAACCAGTTTGATCTTCTTCTTCCATAAGATGGCTTGTCGGGCATGCTGGTCCCTTTCTTGCTGCAGAACCTTGATGGAATCAGACAGTTGAGTTTTGTGTTGGTTAGCTGCAGTCAGATCCTCCTCGACCTTGTGTAGCTCCACCAATAGCTCCTCCTTCCTTGCCGATAGTCGAGAGATGTCTTGGTCTAGGTTGCCGATGGAAGCTTTTGCTTGACCGATGTTTCTGTGCTTCTCATCGGCAAGGTGTTTATATTTAAGCTTCCCTTCTTCGATCTTGGCTTGAGCGGCCCTATCGGCAATACGACAGGCGAGCCTCTGGTGCTGAATCTGTTTGACGTCGATAGAGGCTGCCTGGAGAAGGACTTCTGCTGCGTCGGCGGGGAAATGACTTTGGATATCTTTGAAAGCAATCCTTGCTGCCGATGAGTCTTGGATGAGCTGGGATGTCTCTTGTAGCAGCAAAGAAAGCAGTGCCTTAAGCTTGGTCTTAATCTCTGCCGGTAAAGCTGGGACAGAGCTCTCTTCCTCCTCGTCATCGAGTATATCGACTGAGAAGGAAAATAAACTATCTGATCGGAGAGGAACTTGGCGCCTATCTTCATCCTGCGGATTGAGACTGAAAGAGAAGAGGCTATCTGGGGAATCTTGAGCCTGAAAACAGAAGGGTTATAATATGCCGATTCTAAAATTATACTATGAGTTTTCAGGTGATTAACTTAACATCTTGAAACGGATTTCTTGCCCAGGACTTGGCATTCTAGATGGCCCAGCCTCGTCTTGGACATCGGCAGCAGGTGCCGATGGATGAGCTTCTGCCAGAGGAACAATCGGCGTCGTTGGCAATGGTGGCATTGTCATTGGTGTTGCTTCCGGCATAATACTTGATTGTGGCGCTGATGCTGCCCTTTCATCGGGATCTTCGGTTGGTACCGATGCCGATGTTACCTCTGCCGCTACGACGAGTGGGATTGTCTCATCGGCGACGTCGGTTGACGGTGCCGATAATGTTGCTTCGGCTGCTGTAGGTATAGCTGCTTCATCAGGGACATCGGCTGATGGTACCGATGCCGATGCCATCATGGGGGTTTCTTCGTCGAGAGCTTCGGCTGATGGTGCCGATACTGCCTCCACCTCTGCAGCGGATGAGGCTGCCTCCTGACCGATGACGTCGTCCATCGGCTGATCTGGGATAGGAGCCATTGGAGTTTCCGCTGATGACACGCCGACGGTTGGTGGTGCTGCTTGTGCCGATGACGAAGATGGGCTAGCCAACCTCAAACGTCTCCTTTTCTTGGGTGCAGCAGCAGAGGAGGATCCGGCCCGTTTCGATGAAGACTGGGGGGCATCGGCAGCCGAACTTGGAGGTGCTTGTCTGCTCGGGGCAGTTGCCAATGACCTTATAGCCTGAAAACATTCAATGCAAGTTATACGAAGTAGATGTTGCCGATTAAACAATATATAATCAGTATGAGTGAAGATGAGTTTACTGCAAACACCCGCGTCAGGGCGGGGAGCAGCGGCCGATGTAGCTTTGGCTTTTGCAGGTGTCGGTGAGGGTACCTGTCGTGGGATAAAGGCAGCTAACGAAGGAGCCTTATGGCCAATGAGTGATACGGGACTCATCATTCGAAGCTTGAAAGGCTTGCCGCTCTTGCTCATTGGAGGAATCGGGTCATCAACCTGTTAAACGCAAGAAGGTCAAATATCGATGGCGAAGGTACAAATGAGGATTGCATCGGGATGAGGACTTACTGCGTCGTCGGGGATGATATGATCGGCATCGATCATGTGCCGATAATAGTGCGATGACTTGGCGAACAGTTGACACCTCCACTCTTGCCACCAAGACTTGTATTCATTGGTGATGAAGGATGTTGGCGACCAGGAGGATAAGTCAAGATCCGATACATCAGCATCGGTAGGAAGACTGACAACTTTGTTCCAGTCCAGAGCACTGGAGAATGTCTGCCTAGGCTGCACTACTTTGGAGTAACAGAGCTTGATTGGCAGTTGGCCGAACGCCAGTTGTCTTGCCGCTACCGATGGGTAGTAAAATTCAAATGATGGGGGGGGGGGCGTTCTTTCCCGATCCAAATATGTTCACTGGAATAGCCCGAGAGACGATACTGGCCTTCATCATTGTCTGGTTTTCAGGAACATCCCCATCGGTAAGATTAAATAACAATGGGAACTGGTTATCTACATCGGCATATCGCCACCAGAGCCGTTCTGCAGCAGGAATTCCATTGTAAAACTTCTGAAAGAAGAGGCCGAATTGCTCCGCATCGGCATCGGTCCCTGTCAGCACAATCGTGGCCTCTCCAAAATTGAGTGGAGAGCGAGTTGCCGATTCATCCTCTCCGCACTGGTGGTCCTCTGGTATATCTCTCGAGAATCGTTGAGCGAATAAGTCAAGCTGGAGTGTTTTCTGCATATGTGCGTGCAGCCACATGTTAATAAACCACCGGGGGTCTCCAAGATTGTCGATGTGCTCACCTAGCAGTAACTTCTGGGACACTTGATGGAGGAGACGATATACCGATCCTAGAAGATATCTGCCCAAAGGAAGCCCTGTCCCATTGGCAAGCATCTCAGCTGCTGGAAGATACATGGTGGTAGGTCCAACTGCCTTACCGCAGAAGATGAATTTATCCAACCACATGTTCAGGAAGGTGGTGTGCTCTCTTTGGTTTACCGATCCAGTTTTCTGGTATTCCTGAATGTAACCCGTCCAACCGCCGATGTTCCGGGTATTTACTTTGTGCTCGGCTTTCCTATTAAACAAGGAGGGGGTATCGGCAGAGGAGATGTCTAAACCGGTCAGCATGTGGACATCGGCAAGAGTGGGGGTGACCGGTCCATGTCGAAATAGGAACGCGTTCAGGGTGTCTGACCAGAAGTAAGAGGCGGCTATTAACATGTTCTCATTCCTCTCCATATCGGCAATGGATAGCCTGATACATTGGTCCAGACTGCGCTCCTGCCAGTAAACTTGCTGCGCGCTGGCGACTCTGAGGTACCAGTTCTTCCACACTTTGGTGGGTTTGAGCCATGATCGGAATGCATCTTTCCACAATCTCAAACCAAAACATTCAGATCTAAACGGAATCCGGTTGGTTTCTGCATTGATTATATAGCTAGGATCCGGGTTCCCCATGGGACCTAAGCAACTGAAGGTGGAACCGGTAAGCGGAATCACTATCTTGTTGTACAGTTCCTGAGATTCAAAGGAGAGCGCGAAGAGCAGTCAGAAAGGAACGAAGACAGATCCAGATTCGTGCGGATTGCAGGAGACTGGATTAGATGAGGAATGGATCTTACCTTCGGGATGTCCACTTGGATCGCCATTTGGAGCCGGAGGAGTGCTTGGTTCGTCCTTGGATTGCAAAGGGTACTGTTGCTCGAGCTTATGTTCTTCGGGGCAGCCAGAGGTTGAAGACAAAGGCAGGAAGGTGAAAGTGAAAATGGGCTCGGGTAAAAGGGACGGTATGGACCCCAGTAACTTTTATAAGCCTGTTCAGGGGCATTTTGGGGCTCTGTTTCATACCGTGCAGGAATGTGGAGGCGCCCGCGGTAGATACGCGCGGTGATCGAGGTGGTCTGTAACTGTACGTGCTACGATCGAGGGATTTTATTATTAAATTGCAGTTCCATACGCGGGGATCGAGGAAACCGTACGCCTATCTCGGGGGTAACGGCTACAGCAACGGCTACAGTGGAGAAAATTTCGGCACGTAAAGTTATACGCTCCGAAACTGGGGGGCATGTGTTGACACCGTTTTTCGACACGTGTCAAAATGGGCTGAGACTTGATTGGTCAGCGGCCGTTCGCCATCGGTATCAGGAGTTAATAATGCCGATAGGAGGGTGCTATGAGTTTTGCCGATGGAAGCTGATGAGTCTTGCCGACCAAATCGGTGAAGTCTTGCTGAGACTGATTGCCGATGAAGAGTCTTTGCCGTTTGCCGATGAAGCGGCTTTGCCGATTGCCGATAAAGGTTTGTTGTCGATTGCCGATGGAAGATGGTTGCTGATTGCCGATGAAGAAGATGCTGCCGATTGCCGATCGGAAAAGTATTACTGATGCCGATGGGCGTGATTTAGCACTTGGTAGCAGCAGAAGACTACCGGTGGCCAAAGAAGGAAGGTGCAGGGATCTGTCGATGGAAAGTTCCCATCGAGGAGTACAAGGAAACTGGTGTTTTATACCAGTATTATTGTGGTAGTTTGAGTCCGGCTCTTGCGTGGGTCGTTTATTTTCCTTTAAAATAGGTGTGTTTGTTTAGGAAATAAATATTGTTATCCGGCTCCTGCGCGAGTCAGTTTCCTTAAAAGTAGGAGTTTGTTTTAGGAAGGATGTGCATCGTGTCATTGTACAACTCTCCATGCGGGAGTATAAATATGAGCCCGAGGGCTATGGAATAAATATCAATCCAATTCAAACCAAATCAATTACTTTTATCTTATTTACCTTTCCAGCAATTTACCCTTTCTTATGCATTAGTTATAGCTTTAACAAGTTCTTCAAGCTTTCGACGGGCTGCATCACCCTGATCTCCGTCAAAATCCTTGTTAGTTCCGTGTGGGAGTACCTCTAGGCTTTGGCAATCCGGGCGCATCGCTGTTTGCCTCGTCTAGCTCTGCTCTAGTTATCCGTGATCAACCTGAGCCTTGACGTCCGGGCGCATCGTTGTCGTCTCGTTCAGTTTGTCATAGTTATCATCCTTGTCGATTGATTGGTCAAATCGACTGGCACGCCCTCGACATCGAGCTTTGGATAATAGCCCGAGGTGTTCACAGATTTGACGCTTTTTGTGTCAACACACTCTGAAGAGACAACTTTAGCTCGTCCTTTAATTGCACAAGCCATTTAAGACAGCAGTATCTAAATATAAAATTTAGTCCATCCCATGATTGTACATGTTAAATACGATAGCTCTGTAACATATTAGAGTAGGCTTGCAGGCGGCTGTGAAATCAAAGATGTGAAATTATTCTAATAATAATTAGAGATGTGTAGCTCTAATAATTTGTCTTGACCGCTTTTGAATTATTATTTTATGATGGTGAATTTCAGGTTGGAGATTTATAAGTTCCTAAAAGATTATACAAGAGTGAATACCAAAATGAATCATACAGAGTCTAGTAGTCATAGCACCTTTACAGGAAACAATTTGCCAGCTAGAAAGGATAATTTCAACAAGAAAAGGCTTCAGATCTGTCTATTATCATGAAATTTATATGTATGCAAATTCATACTATCAGGCCTTGTTGTGCCATGATTCCATACTTGGCATTGATAAGCGAAACACTTCAAATTGACAGAAATTCACAGCAACCCAATTCGGAGCTCTTCGATTAAATATATTACCGCAGCATCCTATCTTCAATTCAGCGACGAAATCAGGCCGAAAATTCAGACAAGGTGATCAGAAACTCTAACCATCGCAGTTGCGCACCAAATCTAACACCAAGGCTCTTATATTGTGAAAACTACCGAAAAATTCCACAACAATCTAGCCATTTCGGACCAAATCGACCTCAATCATGGTAATACAACCACCAATTTCTCCTCGAGATCCCCCAACGCGAAACCACGCACATCTCTACCCCCAAAGATTACGCACGAGTCGAACAAAGAGTATTCGATTCCAAGTTCAAGGGGGCACGTACACACTTCGACGTCGCTGCTGCAGAACTCGTCGTTGCGGCCGAGGCAGGAGAGGATCCCGGAGTTCCAGCTCTCCCGCGGGAGGCCGCCAAAGGCGTGGGCCGACACGGGCTCGCCCATCACGACCGGGACCCCGTCGGCATAGCACTTGGCGGCCTCCGGAGCCGGAGCCTGCGGGGGCTTCTCATCCGCGGGGGTGTCGGCGGCGGCTGCTGCCGCAGCTGGGATGAGGGGGCTCGACTCGTCCTCGTGGTTGTTGTTGGCGGCGGCGCCCATGGCGAGAACCGGAGGGAGATGTGGGGGGTCGGAAGCAAGCTACCTAACGCGAGGCGAGGGAAGGGCAAAGGAGACTCGGCGAGGTGGGATGTCGGTAGCCGGTGGCGTGACGAGCAGCCTAAAATAGGGCGGAGGAAGCGCGTGAGAGGCTGGAGGTGACGGATCAGGGATGATCGCGTCGTCTTCTTCCTTCGCTGTTAAGGGAGACGCGAGAGGACGACGAGATGGCCAAGGCCTCCGTTACGAATTCGTCTTCTTCTAAGGGAAGCGGATTTTGGACCTAGCGATTTGTCTTGCCGGCGGTCGTGCACCAGGCTAATGGGCCCGTGCCATTTGCTCTTTGTGGGAGAGGACTAGCCGCTTTGGCAGGAGGCCCAGCCCAACTAGGGTTCTCTCCAGTTTCCCACCCTTCCAGCCTTCCAGGTCCTTCGAAGTTCGAAGCATTACTACTCCTCCCTCGCCGTCACGACGATTTCTTTCTTCCTCACGGCGATCACCGGAACCCTAGCTCCGGCGCCTCTAGGCTCTAGCGATCCTCGGAACTCTAGTTCGTCGTAGTTCTAGCCCCTTCGCCGGATTAGTCGGTGATTCAGATGGTACGCTATACCTCTACACACTCTTCCTCTCCCTTATATTACTCGCGCCCCTCTTTCCTTCGTCTGTTTCTTTTGTTCCTTGCCTCATTTGCCGACGACCTTGCCCGTATGTTCCTCCCCGTATAGGCGTATGGCCAATGGGTTACGCTACCAACGGCGAGGAGTACGGGGCCCTTCCCACCGGCCGGTTCTTTAGTTGAGACTTCTAAATGTTTCTTGGAATCACATAGATGCTGTATGGCATTAGTGTCGTTAGAGAACTCCAGCGTGATGCTCTACTCTAATAATCTCGGTATAGACTATAGAGTCGTCGTTTTGGGGCTGCATACGTTAAGATTTCGTGAAATTGTGGTGGAATAATGTTCCATCCTTCGGAGGAGTAAGAAATAAGGATCTCTGGGATTTCATGGTCTATTACTATTAGACTCGAAATTTCCACCTTTTTAAGTATGTATAAGGGGTTGAAATAGTGTTTTACATATGGTAGGGCAACTTTGTTTAATAAAAAATTGGAACTGTGTCCATAAGTTTGTGTAAGCACATAGTGTGTAAGGCTAAGCACCATAGACCATTGTTTTAATCATGAGCATAACAGCATATTGCATGAAGGTTTGTTTATCTTGATCCAGTAAGAATAGAACTGAAGAGGGAAAAAATAGTTTGCACATACTTTGTATTTTGGACTCAAGTGTTTGGTAACCCCAGTGTGCTGTTTGCTGGGCAGTTGTACTTCTAATGGGATCAAGCAAGTAAAACTCTCAGAATTCCAATTGCATACAAGCTAAAGAAAGGTTTTCGCATTCTTATCTTTCTACTGAATTTTGGATGATATGTGCTTCAGTTCATTGGTTGTGCGATATTGCTAAAAAGGCTGGGATATGTAATAAGAAAAACTTGTAGATATTGCTATTTATTTGTATCAATTTCTGCAGGCTGCGCCACTTATAGCAGGACTTGCAGTTGCAGCGACTGCTCTTGCTGGTAGATATAGCATCCAAGCTTGGCAAGCTTATAAGGCAAGGCCAATTGTTCCAAGGATGCGCAAATTCTATGAAGGTGGCTTTCAACCTACGATGAACCGAAGGGAAGCTGCATTAATCCTTGGTGTCAGGTACACAATTCCTACAACTTACATAATATATGTACCATGGTCGTTCATTGTTTATGTTGCTGTTTACATAAAACTTTCATAATCGATATCTTGCCTATGAACACTCAATTATATAGTTCCTTTTGACTTATGTTAAGCTGGCTGTAGCTAATTGTTTGGGGTTTAGAACTAGCAAGGGATGTGTATAAAGAAAATAAACACAAGAATCTTTCCGGGAACCTGTCTGGCATCTTGTTGTCTGCTGTCTCTGACTTGTTGCCCAAATCCTGGGTAAAATGCATGTAATAGGTCATTTGACATAACATAAGTACTTCAATGTAAGTTTAACTAAGAATCATCTATTATAAATGTATACAAAAGGATTCTTGATATACACTCTAAACCACAGTACACAGAATCTTTAGCTGCAAGTTACTATTGCATACATAAAATCTGTTTCAGTTATTTTGGTGTGCTTCAATAATTTCCAACTAGATAACTTACAAAAAAAGGTGAAGGGGATTTCACTCCTATAACAGGGCTTTATTAAAACAAATGCAACAGCTATCATTTGAAGGCTATGAATAGATTCAGCCACTTAGAATATGTAATGGAGTAGAGGGCTTGATCAGCCACTCTAGAATTAATAACTACTCCCTCTATTTCAAATTATAAGGTGTTTTGACTTTTCTAGATACATTATTTAACTATGTATCAAGCCAAAATGTCTTATAATGGAGGGAGTACTGTATAACGAGAGGAGCAGGAGTAAAGTAATGGAGCAAACTTGCAGAGTGAGACAGGATAGGTAGCACCTCAGTGGTATGTGGAGGAGAATATATTTAAGGTTAAGGTCTTTTAACTCTTAATCTAATGCCATATGCAAATAAGACAATCCCCCCACATTTTAGAGACCAAATCACATAAATCTTATGACCCCACAGGTACACTGGGATGGAATATATGTAACGCCCCTATATTACCTTAGCTGCCACCCCTAATCCCCTAGTCACATTTTATAGATCAAATAGATCCAAGATTGGACATTCCTGTTGTACCAGGTAATTGTCCGAGTATCAAATAGTAGACCTGCCCCTCTTGCGGCTGGTTTATCACATTTTGGAGACCAGATAACACAGATCCAGGATTGGACATTCACGTCATACCAAGTAATTGTCTGATTATCAAATAGTAGACCTCCCTCTTGTCGTTGGTTGTAAAGAAAACAAGTGTGCAGTATTGGGAATACATAGCTTTAGAGTAACTACATTGTTGTTATTCCATAAGTTCCAATTCCTAAAATAATTAAATGTAGCTCTGAGTCAGTATTCTCTGGCAAATTCAGTCTCTCCTTGAATAGCTTTGTTTGTCCATTTTTTACTTTTTGCAAAAAATGATTTCTATGCCTTTTTGTCAATTATGTATGAAAGATTTCAATGTTGAATCAGCTGTCCTTCATGCCAACATATGGAATTAAATCTTCAAAACAATTTTTCATGCTTAGCTTATAATTTACTGATGTTCTCTGCCTCCATTAAGCGACCTTCTGTTTTCATTGATGTTTCCAGGGAAACTGCCAATGCAGATAAGGTAAAAGAGGCACACAAGAGGGTCATGGTCGCCAACCATCCAGACGCTGGTGGAAGTCATTACCTTGCTTCAAAGATTAACGAGGCGAAGGATGTGTTGTCAGGGAAAACAAAAGGAGGTGGGTCGGCCTTTTGATTAGAGAATGAAGAATGTGTTCTCCACTAGAAGGAAAATTTTGTACCTCCAGATTTAGCATTAGAAGATAGACAGCAATCCTGGTGTTATGAAAATTTCTGGACAAAGAATACTGGATCTTCTGTGAAGTAGTTAATGAGTACTTAATAATACTCTCAACTGTGCCTGCTTCTACAAAGTAACTGATATACATGATGGAGGTTACATCGCAACTTGTTTCTTCCACAACTAAGTCTCATGTCGTGGGATCTTCATCGCTCTTCATTAGATCCTGCTGCTGTTCCTCCTTTTCTTCTTCAGGATTCTGCCGCTGTTTTGTCTCTTCAGGATTCTGCTGCTGTTCCTCTTTTTCTTCTGGATTCTGCTGCTGTTTCGTCTCTTCTTCTGGATTCTGCTGCTGTTCAATGCCTTTTTCTTCTTCAGGATACTGCTGCTGTTCCTTCTCTTCTTCAGGATACTGCTGCTGTTCCTTCTCTTCTTCAGGATTCTGCTGCTGTTCCTTCTCTTCTTCAGGATTCTTTCTTCTCTTCTTCAGAATTTTGCTGTTGTTCAATCTCTTCTTCAGAATTTTGCTGCTGTTCAATCTCTTTTTCTTCTTCAGTGTTTAGAGTAAATGTTGGCATGTCCACTTGCCACAACATTATCTGGGACCAGCATTTGGTGGGGACGCCCAGCCTAGTTCCATCGAGGATTACTATTTCTCGTACAAACTGGATGAAATCCTGAAATCGCCAAAAACCATCATCAGGTTGATTATTTATGGTATATGTTGACTTTGAGTTGCAATCGCAACCGATGTAATCCCATCATATTGGGTCAAGATAACTAACCTGTGTTGCTCCAGCTGATGAGTTCCTTCTGATGAGTGATCTTTCTGAATTCCAAAGCACTGAGCTCATGAACCCAATTCCAGAGATGTTTATTATGGGATGGTCAGAGCTGGAGTTCTTGTTTGCGGTGGTATTGGTATCTGCTGCAACCATGGAGTTGGAGATTGTCTGTGTTCTATTAGTGTTTGAATCCTTTGAGTACCAACTTGTGATTTGTGATGAGTTGCATGTTAGTCCTTGTAATGTTACCCTCTGGTTCGCTGGTGAGATAGTTGCTACTGGCCAAGCTGAAATACCTCTGGATCAAGAATTCAAACAAGTGTTATTTTGCTTGCTGCATTCTGCAAAATTGTACAGACAGTGTTGCTACAAGAACTACTCAATTCTTTTCGAATATTTTCATAAGAAACTAGCACGAATAAGGGAGACAGATTGCAATCGCAAAACTAGCACGAATAAGGGAGACAGATTGCAATCGCAAAACTGGAAGAGAGGCGTGATAGGTTTGGAAGAAGCGGAGGTCATATACGCTGGAAGCGCCGGCGAAATAGACGACCCCGTTCAGCCGATGGCGCTCGATGTGGCTGAGCGCCACGTTCCTCTGGTGGTCCGCCTCATCACCGGCGTCGGCGCCGGTGAAGTTTGTGGCATCGTAGGTGAGGTGGCGGAACGCGACTCCGGTGCCACGCAGCAGCTGGACCGTCCTCGCCGTCGCGGTCCTGTTCTTGGCCCCGACCACGATCCACAGCAGCGGCGGCGCCACGTGCCGCAGCGTGTGCGCGAGCCTCGCCACCGACGCGTCCTGCGCCATGCCGTCGTCGGGCCGCGTGACGGTGACGATCAGGAGGAGGCCGAGGTCGGGGGCCGCAGGCGGCGGGCGGCCGCAGCTCGGTGAGTGTCGCCGAACGGGCCGAGAAAGGAGGAACGGATGCTGGCGGCCGATGAGGCGCCGGTGGCGGCCAGCGGCGCGACTGCGACGAGAGCGCCAACTGCGAAGCAGAGCAAGAAGTGCACGCTGGCGTTGATCCATGGATGCACCCTCTTCTTGGACCTCTCTGCTGGCTCCATCACCAACAGCTAGCTAGCTGCTATTTTCTCTACAGAGATGGTGCAGGAGGAACAAGCAGGAATTCGGATTAAATTTGTTTGAGTGGAGAGGAAATGCTTGTGGTTTATATATATATAATCGTCTCAAGGCGAGGAATCGTGGCACTGAAACGGTTGACTACAGACGGGTTTGTGGCTGACACGACTGATTTTGACAACTAGTAGAATGTCAATTGTCAACTATTAGAAGTCAACAAAATGTCGGTGAACAACATGTTGCATCTTATGAAAACACAAGACAAGGGATCACCTACGATAAATGTTCAGAACAGTATAATTATATGGCAGTTTCCAAGCAAAACAAACAAGCTACAGAATGCCTGTTTGATTATGGATCATGCATTGATGCATTTCTTCAGTTCAGGCACTCTGTTGTTACTTTTACCATTGCTGCTAGGAGACTAGAAGAACTAAGGCACAGTTCAACTGGGGATTGTTTATCGACCATTGCAATCTTATTATCGACATAGGCGGATCTGGCCATTTTCAATTGTTCCAGCAATGAACCACATACACTCAAAATCGAATGAATTTTTTCAGAAAAAAAAAACAGAATCGAATGAAACTGGAGCGAAGAGTAATAAAGAAGCAAAAGGAGGCAGGGGGCGTTGGCCATTGACAAAATTAGCCTTCAGTTCAAGCGCGTGTCAGAATCATCCAGGTGGCAAAGAACTCGCAGAGCACGGCTTCGCGCATCAGCCTCGCCGCGTCCTTGGCCTCGCCGAGGCTACGCCTGGCATCTTTCACGAGCTGCTGCGCCGCCGAACGCCACCCTCTCCAGCGCGGGGACTCGGCGGACCGCCACCGGAGGAAGTCCTCAGCCGCGGTGATGGCCGCCGCGGCGGAGCTCAGCGCCAGAAGCGCGTCGTGGCGTGGCAGAGGGCCACCTCCCGCAGGTCCATCCACCGCTTCCACCGCGCGGCGCGGTGGGGCTGGAGGCCGATTCTTGCGCGGTCGGGACGGAGGCCGAGGCGCGCGGCGCAGATGTCGAAGACGTGGCCGGCCTCGGCGTGGAGCGAGGCGAGGCGGGTGATCTCACGGTAGGCGACGGGGAGGTGGCCCTTGTTGGGGGTCAGCGCGCTGGCGAGGACGTCGACCGAGTAGTCGCCGATGTCCACGGAGAGCCCCCATCGGAGGCTCGCCTGGGTCAGCCAGCCGCAGGTGGTCTTCCAGGGTACACTGCTGCCGCTGAGATAGTGGCCTCCGGTAATCGTCTCCACGGGTTCGCCGCCGACGCTGCCGTTTCCGCCTCGGTCGGTGTTCGAGGGCGGAGACCGCGGAGTATCGGGGTCGTCGGAGTCATCGTAGCCCCACTTCTTCCCAGCGAGCAGCTCGCGGGCGCACTTGATGCTCGCGACGGCCTTCCCCGAGGTGCCGACGAGCAGGAGGATCGCTGGCACCGTCCGTGCCAAATCCATCAACCGCCGCTCTTCAGTTGCCATTGAACGCGTGCGGGTGCGCGTGCAAATGCAATGGACAGACACGAGAATGCGGCGGCGGCGGTTTTAACTGCTTCCTTGCGTCGGGATGCGGGACCCACGGTTCTAGCCGCCCTGCTATGGGAATGTGAGACCCACTGTTTTGGCCCCACTTGTCATGGAGGCCCATAGAGATATCAGATGTGGAACCCAACAAGGCGGTGGGCTCGCCATTGCCGGCGTGAGGCGGTGCCTGTTGCGGCTATTTAAACCGCTCCAGGGGGCCGGGATCTTCCAGAAACGAGCACCCTGTTTCAAAAAAAAAAAAACGAGCACCCACCACCGAGAGAAAGAGATGGAAGAAGTGGAGTCCGGTTGGAAGGCCCTGTTCCAGCGGCGGGTGGTGATGGCGGCCAAGCACTGCGACAGCGTCCAGAAGCGGCTCCGCGCGGTGCTCGAGGCCGTGGACGCCGACGTGCAGAACGGGCGCCGCCACCAGGGACCCCGCGCGGAGGCGACGCAGCGCGCGCTCGAGGGCGCGTCGATGGAGCTCGCCCTCGCCGTCGCCAGCGTGGGCGCGGCCCGCCATCTTGCGCTCCGGGGCGGCGCGCCGCTCGACTCCGTGGACGACCTCGCCGGGGACCCCGGCGTGTGGTGCGCGCTGGAGAAGCTCGGGAACGCCGACGGGCTCGCCACCTGCGTGCACGACGCCATCGAGCGCGCCCGCGGCCACCTGCGCGCTGCCGAGCTCCTGGTCGTCCTGGACGAGGACGAGGCCGCCGGTGGCGGCGCCAGCATCGCCCCGTGGGACAAGAGCCCCTGCCTCTCCGAGCTGGTCAGCGGCGCCATCGAGGTCGCCGCAGCGCTGTCGTCGGCGATGGACCTCGCCACGGAGACCGAGGACGCGCGCGAGGCGGCGTTCGGCTTCATCAGCGTCTTCAAGTGAGGTCTCCCGTCTCCGGTCTCCCGAATTCGCCTGATTGATCAGAGGCGGTCGTTCGATTCATCACCCGATCGTCTGGCCGCCGTCTGCTTGAGTTTAGTAATTCTTAGGATGATGAAAGCGAATGTGCCTGTTTTTGTTGCGATTCGGTAATATCTTGGAATGACGAATCGAACTTGGCTGATTTGTTGCGATTTGGTCATTCTTGGAATCATGAATGGTCCATCGATCTTTGAGTTTTTAGTTCTACTGTCGCGATGCACATTGGCATGTAATTTTCAGGTGATCTTAGGGTGAATGTTATTTGCCATGGCGGCTGTTTGTATGCAGAGAACACTACTAGTTGCTAGGATTAGGATGAATGTTTAGATTCTTGTGAGCACTGCATGGCAACAATTGAATCCTTGCTAGAACTGTAAGCGGTTCACTAACCATATGCATTAACCAATACAGTTAGATGGAACCTGTCGATGTTAGTTCAGAGTTGACCCATCTCGAGCTGATGCTGCAGCATCTTGAGTTTAGTAATTCTTGGGATGATGAAACGAACGTGCCTAAATTTTTGTTGCGATTTGGTAGTTCTTTTGTTGCGATTTGGTAGTTCTTGGAATGACGAATCGAACGTGATTACTTTGTTGCGATTTGGTAAATCTTGGAATGATGAATGGTCGATCCATCAAGTCCCTTTGTGTGGGCTCCCTTCGTTGATTTGCTTTGAGTTTAGTTCTACTGTCGCGATGCACAATGGCATTGGAATTTTCAGGTGATCTTGGGTGAAATTTATTTGCCACGGCGGCTGTGTATGCAGAACACTACTAACTGCTAGGACTAGGATGAATGTTTAGATTCTTGTGAGCACTGCATAGCAACAATTGAATCCTTGCTAGAACTGTAAGCTGTTCACTAACCATGCATTAACCAATGGGACAGTCAGTTAGATGTAGTTCTAGTTAACTGGGGTTACTAAAAAAAAGACAAGTTATAATTCTATAGTTACTCAACACGAACTTTATATACTTTGTTTTTGTGAAAACGAACTTTTAATGCTTTGCCTACAATTGTAACCCATAAAGAAACATGGTGGGTTGATGAACTGTTATGTGCCTTACATAACCGATATACTAAAAATATCTTAAAAACTCAGTTTGAAAGATCAATCCCGCATCGGAACTGATCCTAAAGGGTTAATCTGTCACGTGTACATAATGTAATTCAAAATTTAGTTAAGGTAATCAGTTTGAACGTTTGCAGTGCACTGTTTGTTTCACTGCATCTAAATTTTAGATCTGGCACTTCATATATTAAGACACCAATTTAGAGTATTAAATATGAACTAACAAAACCCATTACAAAGATTGAGTCTAACTTGCGAGATGGATGTATTAAGTCTAATTAGTCCATGATTTGATAATGTGATGCTACAGTAAACATTTACTAATAATGGATTAATTAGGCTTAATAGTTTTATCTCGCTAATTTGTCTACTCCTATGTAATTAGTTTTTTAATTTGCTCATATTTAATCCTCCTAGTAAACATCCAAATGTTTAATGTGACATAATCTAAACTTTAGTCACGGGATCTAAACACCCTCGTATAATAGACATATAACATACCAACCTGCTAATTAAAATGGTTAAGCAAGCAGTCTGTCTATACCGTGGAACGGCCGGTGGTGTCAGTGGTCGGTGGACTGCGGTGCTGGAGCTACCTAGTCTGCACTATCGGGAACTCGGTGTGATTTTGTTTTTGGTTGATTTGAACGAGAGGGTTTAATAAAAAAGGAAAAGGGAAGGACCATCTGCAAGTTTTTCACCATCGTCTAGCTGGGCATGCGACACGTCGTGGGTACTCGGTATAGTGGAGCCCAGACCAGGCCGTCCTCATCGTGAGCTAAGCTAGCTCCTTGTTTTTTTTTTTCATGAAAAGAGCCACGTGTACTCACAATAGCTACTACTACTCTCCTAGGCTCCTAGCATGCTGGCCTGATGACTGGACAGTGGACAGCAGTGATCTTGGCTTCTTCTTGTGTGTTGTGTTGGTCAGCAACCGTCGTCGTACGTGGTTGATTCCGCGCTGCCGGAGGGGCTGCCGAGGAAAGCACCTATGCCACCGTGCACGGTATGGTGTGGTGGTGCGTGGTGACCCATGCGGCCGCCGCGGCGCTGGTACCACTGCTGCTCTGCTCCCGGTGCGCCAGACTCGCCGGTCTGAGTCGCTGTCACCGTCCACTTCCTGCACGCCGCCAGGGTCACCGTCGCCTCCACTCAGCGGCAACTATAGCTGCTCTCTCTCTGGATTTCATTCTAGTTTTTCCCTACTGATTTAATGGAAACGCTCTCTGCCTCTCTTTCTCTCCCTCATCACATTGGGACTACCCTGAGTTGACCATGGCAACACATTGCCGAACTAGTGAATTATCCATGAGACATGTATGTGAGCATTGAGGTTTTGAACGATTAAATTCAAAACCAAAGAATTATTTAATGCCGAAATATGCAAGCCGACGTCCAAACATATGAATTTATAGAACTTGAAAAGCAACAACGTACAATTTGCATGCCAGCATGCGAGAAATTAAAACTCACTAATTTGAAAGATATAAAAAGTAATCAAAACTCGATGATAACTCTTTAATACAATTTTGGATGAAGATAACTTTTATATGAAAATTATAGATCTCGATGATATCTATAACTTTGTAGTTTTAATGTTTTTCATTTAAGGACGTTAAGATGCTCGAAAAAATAATATAAAATTTCAGCACCGTAATAATCACGTTCTAGCGCTTGTCATATTTAAAAAAATAATATATCTTTTGTATTGAGTCAAATGAAATTAATTTTATATCAAATTTGTAGCTCTCAATGAGATATACAACTTTGTAGTTTTGAGTTTTTTCATTTGAGAATGTTAAAATGCTAAAAAAAACAATATATTGTTTTAGCGTCTCTCAGAAATAGAAAACCGTTTTTGAAACCAGACAAGGGTCAAATTTATCCGGTTTTGATAGTTGGAGGGTGTATTTTACCTGATTTCGTAGTTGAAGGTTGAAAACAGAACTTGTCTGCAAGTTAAAGGTTGAAAAGTGTACTTTACCCATAATTAACTATCAGCTAAAACATGTGAACATATTTGTTTGGTTCATCTATTTTATGTTCTCTTTTTTTGGTCTGCTTTTTTGTTTAGCATTCTTTCAGTTTTTGAATTATTGTGTAATCTATAACGTTGAACAAGCCAAAGACACGAAATGGTCAATCGTGTGGGTCAAGTACTTAAGTGTGAATGTGAAGTCTTATGTTTACCCTTTTATGCCTTCTTATTAGAAAGAAACCTGCCACGTATGGTGCATGTGAAGTCTTGTAAGAGTGTGTTCAGATGCTGCAAATTACACTATTTCGTTAATTTGTCGATTTCTGCAGTTTGCTGATTTGCTCCCTGTTAGCTACTGCATAATCGAGTGATCTTTACTTTCAAATTTGACACGATTTGCAATCTAGTCAATATTTATGGGATATACGTTATCAAGTCACACGAGTGTTAGAAACGGCTCAAATCACACGGGTCCTCTGTAGACAAGAGAAAATAAGTGAGATCCATTTAGATAGATCTAATGGTTATAAAATAGGAAAAAACTTATACAAAGAAATTACTGGAACTTAAAATACGGTGTATCAGGAACTAATTTCGCAATAAATTCGAACGGTAGCATGGTAACTTTACCGCTCTCTTTGTTTCTACTTGCAGATCGCGCACGAGCAGCGAATTCCTATTCCCCTTGGTTGTATTATGACGGGCGACGGGCGGCGGGCGCCGGCGAATTACTTCCTATTCGTGAGTATTTGTATGTTTGGAAGAAGAGAAAAAAAAACTAAACTACCCTTTAGTCTCTCGTGAGAGTTTTAAATCGAAGCAACGGCTGTTAAGTTTTGTTACGAGAGGGACCGGTGGTTACACCCCAAGCGTAATAATATATATACAACTCTTTTTTTACTACCAAATAATACATGTGCGTTATAATGGGAGAAAACGAAAGAATTGACGTGTTGTATTTCGGTCAGAGTCACGAGAGAAAACAAAAGAATTCATATATTGTATTTCGATTATAGTACCTTTTGGATTAATTAAAATTATACTTTTCAGATTAGTTAAAAGTGGATGGACGAAAAAACATCTGAAATTCTAAAATTTTGCTATTCAATATAGATTGAAAACTCATGATCGTCGATTTGTTGTTTCAGTGTTATCGGATCCAATCTGAATTTATTGGACCGTGTTCCTTATTAGCTAGGGTGATAATAGGACGCTACGAGATCGGCGTGATCCTATGGTATATAGGGTCTTGTTTCCGTGGAGGCACCTTAGGGGGTGTTTGGATCCCCTTGACAAATTGACAAATTAGTAAAAGGGTAAAAAAAATTGCTATTTTTTGGCAAATGGATCCAAACATGCAAGATAAAAAATGGCAAAAGAGCAAAAATTTATCATTTGTCATTTGCCACTTTGGAGTGGTAAATAAAGGCAAATAAAAAATTCTTCCACTCATACTCCTTCCTCTTATGCATGACATGTGAATGAATGTAATTATTAGGGGTGCAATTGTCTTTGTATGTGTCATCTACCATTTGCCAAGGAATCCAAACACCTTCAAGTGACAAAAGATTTGCCAAATTCATTTGTCATTTTCCATTTGCCAAATGATCCAAACACCCCCTTAGTATAGCCCTTGAAAAATGAATGTTGTTCAAAGATATTAGTTTATAACTTTTGAAGCCACGATGTATAGCATCTTATTCACATGCAATTAATTGGGGAAAAGTCAAAGCAAAACAAAGCAATGAAAACTCAAGTAAAAAAGTTACGCACCAAGATTACATATACTAGATCTGTAAAAATAACAAAAAAAAAACTATATGCCCCTAGTCCTCGTCCTCAATGAGCTTCAAGTCCTCCGCTAGATAGCGGTCAATAAAGTCATCCGGTAGCGGGTACTTCTTGGCCACTCTAGCGCCCCGTTTTTCGAGTTCAGTGAGCCGATCATATTTGTGGAGCTTTCCTGCAAGGCGGTAATCCTCCTGCAACTCCTCTTCGGTCATCGACACGCATCTACGCATCTCCTTGGCCACCTCGATAAAAAACGCATCAATAACCTCGTGCTCCGCGGGCGTCCACTCCATCTTCTTCGGCCGCGGGTACGGAGGAGCGGAGCTGCTGCTTTTGATGCCTCCAGTAATCCTTGTCGTGCCGCCGACGCGAAGGACGGGCAGACCTGCTACGTTGTCGTCCACGTGGTTTACCGTTCTCCATGACTCTGTCTCTGCTGCTGCTTGGCCTCTTCCTTGTTGTGTCGTCCCTGCCCTCCCGGGGGATCGAATCACCGATGCCGCGCGTCTAGCTTTGTCGTGGTAAGATCCGCCGCTGCTTCTACTATATATCTTCTGGTCAAGATCTGTTCGATGGATCATAGGAGTCAATATCTAAATTTGTTATATAGGAACGTACATGTCCTCCAGAACATTGAGTTCGAGTCCGTACGTGGTTCCGATCTGTAGTAGAATAGATTCAGGGCATGTTTGGTTTGGGGCCTCTAAAATTACTAAATTTTAGTCACTTTTATATAGTCACTAAAATACCAAACAACCCCACTAAAAATAGTCTCTAAAGTTTAGAGCCTTTAGTCATGAAGGGGTAGCTAAAACTCACTAAAATATTTTAGTCTACTAAAGCTTAGAAGGTGAGAACCAAACACCCCTGAGTTCGGGTCCCTAGCTAGTAGAACTGGACCCAACCTAATACGAGGCGGTCACGATTTCTTGCATGTGACGTCCGATCTGTTTTTACTGTGATCCCATAGATAGCCGTTTCTGTGCTTGTAGCTTCCAATTGGTAAATCACGTTGCTCTCAATCCATTAGTGCTAGGTTCGAATTTTAGAATCTGATGACTGTGTTTCCACCTGTTTATTTATTATATACTAAATCTAATTAATTATTAAGTTTTTGTCCATAATTTGTTTTCTATATATTATAACTAGCAGATATATCTGTACGTTGTAACGAAATTAAAAAAAACTACTAAATATTCATAAAAACAATGACATCCATAATATAAATTAATATTAACAATAAAAAATCAATGTCTTATAAAGTTTGTGTTCTATTTTATTTATAGATCGGATTACACAATATACTTTGATTTGATTGTTCTACTCTAACTTGCACATGCATTGCATGGGCGTGCGAGAGTGGTCAAACATAAAAACACTTTGTAGCTTTTGGATGAGAATCCACATTTGATTGCTATCGGAAACAGAAAATGTGTGTTGCGTAAAAATAGAAAAAATACATTAATATGTTATCGATTATACTTTGTTTATTTTTTAACAATAACATTCTATAAATTTTCGTCATTTTTTATCTTACATTTTCTTTGCAGCGAAAATAGAATACATGTATCTTAAAAAAACAAAAATAGAAAATGCGCCAATAGAAAAACTGTGCATGGTGTATGGTTGTACATATGTGAAAAGGAATCAGCAAATAAGCACAACACAAACCTTAGCTTCTTGAAAAGATCTCTTTCCTCTGTTTCTATCATGCCTTACTGCAAGCTCTCTCTTACCCGTGAGGCTTGCTGTCACGCTCGTCCATCGCTGGGACGCGGTGCAGCCGGTGCCGATGCCGGTAGGGGACTGCACTTCTACATGCACATCGTGCATGTGATGGACAGTCCCTCCCCAATGGCGGTGCATAGGTGGTGAATGCTCCGTCTGTGGCTACTTATAATGGAGGATCTAGAATAGGACCAAGAGTGTGGCTAAGTATTAGAGATGATGATTGACAATGAAAATTTAATGATAATTTAGGACTAATGTTATAGTAATTTAATGGGGGCATTGTTGTGGTAACTATGAGTCGTTTATTTAAGTAGATCGGATGGTTGAAATCATCTATTATTTCCTAAGAGGTAATAAGTAAAATGAGGAAAGTTTTATATATAAAGATTTTCTTTTAAATCTAATTGATGCATACATGATCTTTTAGATACAATGATTCTTTTTATTTTTGCAACTTTAGATATAATACAACTCAATTAGAGTAAACTAACTATTTATTGATGCACTTTGTAACTCAGGCAGACATACATGCATACATGATTTAATAGTTACATGTTTTATTGGTCCTCTCAATTGTGTAATATAGTTTTAATTAAATTAGTATAACGTACACACTTGGTTATGTAACGTGTTGACGTGTAATATATTATAAATCGTTAAAGTTCAGCTCAATTAATGTGTTAGACGTTGATACTTTGTATATATGTGACGTATATTTTGTTTGTAAAATAAAAAAGTATACCATTTTTAAGGAAAAATATCATGCAAAAGAAAGTATGCGGTAACCATCACAGAAGGAAGGATATATGTCCATGCAAATGAACAAGGAAAGGGTTGCATGCCCACCCGTAATCTGATGTGACGAGAGGAATTTGAGGTTATTTTTTCTTTTTCTAGATTAATTAATTAGTTAGAAATTCTTAAAAATTAATGGCTCAGATTTATTTAAGATATTAACTCATAGCAAGTAAAGGGTATACCTTAGCATTGCCTAATTAATGGAGAACTGAAGCTCGCGTAGAGGCTGCAGCCACCCCAGCCCCCTCCCTGAATCCGCCAATGGCTACTTCGGCAACATGTTCGTCGTCGATCGACAACATGCTGACAGAGGTCGGGCACGTCGTCACGACCAGGGTGGGACACATGTGCGCATCGGTGGCCAACCTGGAGCTGGTGGTCACCTATACACGCAAGCTTTAAATGGATTTGGAAATGCTCTTGCCAAAACAAAGCATAAAGTCTTTGCGTGGCTATTTTAAAAGACCGGCTAAGCGCTAGGGAGCTGCTAAGAAGAAAGAACATGGACCTTCAAAATTATAATTATGTTCTTTGCAACAACATGACTGAAGAATCATTATTTCACCTTCTTATAGGTTGCTCTTTTGTTATGGCATGCTTGAATAAAATTGCATTACATATCAACCATCAGGATGACTTACTGCAATGATTTGACAATTTCAGAAGGCAGCTTCAAGTCCCATCTTTTATGAAGATTATCATCCTTATGAGCTGGGCAATTTGACAAGTGGAAAACAGACTTATTTTCAATAATAAACCTCCTTCTCTCCAGGAGGTGTCAAGAGCTTTCAAATCATAATTTGCATTGCCTCCTCAGTATTAATTTATGGTTAAACAACCTGATTTAATCTTTCTAGTACTGCTCATCTTTTTCCTTTCCTTTTTTCTCTTGAACCTCCCTCTCTCTGTATTTTTCTCAAGTTTGACCAAACTTATATGACAATATAATAACATTTATGATATCAAATAATTATCATTAGATTCGTTATCAATTACATTTTTATAGTATGATTATTTGATGTCATAAATCTTTATGGTTTTTTATAATTGTTGGTCAAATTTGAGATCTTTTAATTTAGTTCTTTAATAAATTTATTTGAAGATATAAATATTTATGGTGTTGCATCGCGAGTGATTAGTCTCACGATCGTTCATGGCATGTGTATCAGTATGACAAAGTGGTGGTCATAAACTTCTCTGTGATGATGAAGTAAGCAATCTGCCGGCTCAAAGGCTACATCAGGATTTCGACGGCGCTCTCCCAATCTGCCCTCGCCGTTCGCTCTCCCAAACCAAGCAGGCACCAATGGCCCGCACGAAGCAGACGGCGCGCAAGTCGACGGGCGGCAAGGCGCCGCGGAAGCAGCTGGCGACCAAGGCGGCGCGCAAGTCGGCGCCGGCCACGAGCAGCGTGAAGAAGCCGCACCGGTTCCGCCCGGGCACGGTGGCGCTGCGGGAGATCCGCAAGTACCAGAAGAGCACGGAGCTGCTGATCCAGAAGCTCCCCTTCCAGCGGCTGGTGCGGGAGATCGCGCAGGACTTCCAGTCCTCCGCCGTGGCGGCGCTGCAGGAGGCCGCCGAGGCATACCTAGTGGGCCTCTTCGAGGACACCAACCTCTGCGCCATCCACGCCAAGCGCGTCACCATCATGCCCAAGGACATCCAGCTCGCCCGCCGCATCAGGGGCGAGAGGGCCTGATTCGCCGTCGCTGACGACAACACCCCTGTTGCGCTTCCTTCGCCTCTTCTGGTTGTTCAGTGCCAAGAACTCGTGCTGTAGTAGACGGATGGGCCACTCGTTCGTTCCCTGTTGTGTGCTATCTTGTAGGAGAAATGTTCTGGATGATTTGTTGGTCTCGATGCAATGAAATGTGATTTGTGGCTTCTGAATCTTGCCGCCGTGTGATGCTGTCATCTCTGTCGCTTATTCTGTTCTTGCTACTAGGAATGTAATTCCTCGATGATTTACGAGCTTGGCGCGTTCGATTAGCTGATTCAGATTTTTGACACATGATTATAACCGTGCAGTGGGGTGCCGTGCCGTTCTAGATTTGGGCCGTGCGGCTGATTGTAACCATGTTCATCTTTCCGACTTTTTTTTCTGCAGCAACTGAAACAGTGTTTCAGGTTATCTGCGTTTTGTTTCTGCTGTTTTGCTTCTGAAACTAATCAGCTGTGAAACCGCCATGGTTATCAGGAAAACAAAAGATGTTACTATTTCATCTACTCCCCGTTCCGACAATCGGAGTAAACAAGTCTGCTACAGCGCAGTTCTTGGAGCAGTTTGCCGTTCAGTGGCAAAGGCCCAAAACCAAGCTACAGCGCGGCACGTGTCGTGCAAGTGCAACTAAACCATGGGTTGGTTGTTCCTCGGATGAGCAAGTGAGCAACTCCACGAGACGACACCGCTAACCACTCTACGATCAAACATGTCTGTCCATTTGCCTGCCCGTCGTATAAATAGAGATCTCTTGTGGGTGGCTCAAATCCATCACAGTCGCAGCTCAGTCATTCTCATTCAGAAACACAAACAGTTGCAGTATCAACAGCGGGACAATCGAGCTAGAAACAGAGAGAGCCGTTGCTCAGCTCGAATGGCGTTCAGGAAAGCACCCATCGGCCTCTCTTCCCCTCAAGGGAGAGGGGCAGGTCCGTACACAAGAAACAAACGCCGGCACAGAGTCGCTTGCCCCTCAAGGTGTGGTAGTTCAGACCGACGGCTTCTTCTCCTCGTCCATAGTCTGCAGAAGCTTCCTGAGGTACCTGAGCTCGCGGATGTGCTTGTCACGCCTCTTCTTATCCTCCTTCTGAAGAATAGCCCGATCGACCGATTCGATTGAATCCTGTAAGTTCTTCTTGCTGGCGTCTGCAGCTGTCTCGGGTTGAGGCACAGGAAGTGGAGGGGGGTTGGGCGTAGGCCGAATAGAGCGGAGTGGATTCCTTGTATCCAGATAGGCGGTGTTCCCGTGGAAGCCCACCCGTTCAGCTGGAAAACAAAATGAACTCCAAATGATTAGGTCCAGATGAGGATTGCTAAGAGCTACAGTAACAGATTGCAATTGTAACCTTCTAGGTGTGGATTTTGAACTTCATCCCAGTCAATTCCACTGTCCTTGCTCGCGACCCCACCTGCATGGGGGAGAGCAGTTCAGTTCAGTTCAGACTAGTAGTTCAGACTGTGCTATCACAGGTGAGGCATTGGCAATCAGGTGAGGCAAACACGCTCAGTTCAAGCAGTGCGCTCATACCGTGTGAAGCTGGTGGTGGCGACATGTCCCAGTCAACTATGTGGCGGGGCGAAGCTCTACGCATCTGGCAACTCTCCTCTGCAATTCGTATATTGATGACATTTTACCATCAAATCAAGCATGCTAGTACTACACTTGTGTCAGATAAAAGGAGAAAATGTAGTCCTATCGTATCTATCAATTCAGCAAGAATAATTCCATCATGCCTATTATATTCGATGGACGGAAACTGCGCAGAAACAAAACAATAGCTAGCAACAAGGATCCTAAAATCAGAAACTGCGTTTACCTTGTTTGCTGTCAGCAAAGAGTTGCCAGGCGATGAGAACGGGAGGCGACGTCTGCAATTGCTCTTCTCCCAGTCCAACAGCTCGGGCCAATCCTCCATCTCCGCACGAGACCACCATTCTGCCGCGCATGTCCAGACCGAACACGTTTGGACCTTGGAAGAAGTATACTAGGCCATGGTCGGTGGGGTCGACGACGGCGAGATGGGGAACCAGCCGCGGCAGTCCGGCGGCGATGTAGCTGGGGTGGTCCCAGATATCGGACAAGGGCACGTCATACTCCAACCTCCAGGGCTCTGCCGCTCCCGGCTGCAGGTCGACGAGTGTCCACATCGAGACGCTGGGGTTGGCGGCCAGGGGTGCGGCGTCCTCGCCGTGGGCGTCCACATCGTTGGAGACTCCTCTCAGTCTCATCTCGACGTAGCGGAGCTCGCCCTCGCTTGGGGCCACGAGGCGGCGCTGGTCGCGGTGGAAGAGCTCCTCCCGCATCTCGCAGCCGGCGGGGAGGGCGATGAAGCGAAGGCTTGGTCTCGCCGTGAAGGGGTCGCAGACGAAGAGGCCGTAAGCGAGGGCGAGCCACCAGAGCCGCTTGTCATGGGCGATAACCATAGAGTCGGCGCAGAGGTTGCGCATGCAGTCGGTGAACGAAGCGTGGAGATGCAGCGCCTTCAGGCTCCACTGCTGCGACGCCGTGGAGTAGAGAAGTAGGTCATCGGTGTCGGCCACCAGGGTCGACGAAGTTCGCGGGTGGAACTGGGCGACCACGTATTCTCCGCTGATGAGCGGGTTGGGGAGGAAGGCGATGCGGCTGTTGCTGGACCGCGCGGTGAATGTGATCTCTGGAATTCTGCTAATCGTGCGGGCATGGGAGTCGCCGATGAAGAGCTCCGGGGCAGAGGTGCTCACGGGGTCGGTGAGTTGAAGAAGGAGACGGCCCGAGCGGTCAGCAGCGATGATGCCGGCCGACTCCTGCTCCTCCTTCTGCGCGAAGTAGCCGACCCGGGAGACCGCGGCGGTGCGCGCGCGGGGAAACATGACCTCCAGGTACGAAATCAGCGGAGGGTCGTGGAGGTCCAGGCGGATGTGCTCGCCGCGGCGAATGCCCTTTGGCCGGGCACCCTTCCCCTTGCGGTCGAACACCAGCGGGCTTGACATGAGCGCCACCCAGGACGAGCGCTGCGGCTGCGGTGGCTCCGGGTCTGCGACCTCGCGGCCGCGCGACGACGGCTCCGCCGCCTTTGAGTCGGAGCCCGACATTGGAGTAGAGAGGCGCGAGGCCAAGGGGTAGCGAGGCGGAGCGTTGCGTTGCGTGGGAGGGAGGAGAATGGCGAGGGGTAGCCTTATTGGGAGGAGGAGGAGGAGGAGAATGGCGATGGCGGTGACCGGCGGAGTCCCGGATTTATAGGCGGGTTAGTTGCGATTCGAGGGCAGGCGGGACCCACTAGAGCAACGGCCACGGACCACGGCGTTGCTTGGGCAGGAAGGCGACGATGCTCCGCCTCTTCGCCTGCGCTCCCAGGAGCTGCGAAGCCGTGACCGCGGCAATTCAACAGCGCGCTGTCCATCAGTGCGGCGCGCGGCGCGCGCCCATGCCCATCGGCGGGACATCCTGCAGTGCAGTGCTTGGATCACCTCGTTGTAGCCCAGCTGCACGGTGTTGAGCAGAGTGATTGCGTACCGGAGATGGTGGACACATGGGCGTCACCGTCAGGTTGTCCATGAGCACCGTGTACGTCACGATGCCCTGCACGAAGCCTTTCGCTCCACCGGTGGAGGCGTTCTGCGCCTGCTGCCCGCCGGAGCTTGACGCGCGCGACAAACGTGGCTGCAGTCTGCATGCTGTAGCCGCAGCCAGGACACGCCGTGCCGCTCCCGTCCGTCCAGTACGTACTAGTTGCGGCTGCACTTGAAGTAGCTGCCCGGACGACGTGACGGCGCCGCCGGCAGACGGAGGAGGCCGGGAGATGTTGGTGGTCGCGGGCACGGTAGTATGTAGGGCAGAGGAGCGCGTCCTTGGCGGCGCCGGTCTGCACGTAGGTGGAGTCGAGCTTGTCGTAGAGGTTTCCCCGACCATGCATGGCATCCTTGCCGACCAGCTTCACTGCTCGCCTCCGCGAACAGCACCCGCTGCGCCTTAATTCCGGTCGATGAGGAGCTTCATGCTCAGCGCCGCGGTGGCCGTGGTTGCCATCTCGTCGTAGGCCGGCGGCGTCGCTTCGCTTGCTTCCTCGAAGACGTACTAGTAGTGTACTGTAGTACTAGTGCTGTAAACGGGTGGTGAGGTGAGGTGCGTTGCTTCGCCCGGTTGCACGCACTGGTAGTGGTAGTATATAGTAAAGAGAGGCACCCTCACCTCCACACACACGGACACGTGTGCACACTCCACGGTCCACACGCCTCCACGGCAGCGAGAAAAAGAGTGATGAGCGTGAGCACGACTTGACCGTGGTCTTCGACAGGACAGCTCCTCTCACGTCAAAGTTTCCATACTGCAGCAAGCTCTCGGGTCTGCCGCTGCGATTGGAAATGGGAGCTCATCCTGCAAAAGGCTTGTAATAAAAGGTTGATGGAACTATGCCTCGTTTATATCCAATTTTTTTTACAAAATTTGAACGGTAGTGCTCTGTTTGTATTTAGACTCTGTTTAGTTTCCTTCAAAATTTTAAAATTTTGAACTGTTTGCTAGGATTAGGATGAATGTTTAGATTCTTGTGAGCACTGCATGGCAACAATTGAATCCTTGCTAGAACTGTAAGCGGTTCACTAACCATATGCATTAACCAATACAGTTAGATGGAACCTGTCGATGTTAGTTCAGAGTTGACCCATCTCGAGCTGATGCTGCAGCATCTTGAGTTTAGTAATTCTTGGGATGATGAAACGAACGTGCCTGTTTTTGTTGCGATTTGGTAGTTCTTGGAATGACGAATCGAACGTGATTGCTTTGTTGCGATTTGGTAAATCTTGGAATGATGAATGGTTGAAGAATCATGGTTCTAGTTGGTTTCGGTGATTAACGGTAATCAATAATTATTATGGTAAACGTGTATTTTACAGAGGCTATGCGTAGCTTAGCTACAATGATCAACATGAATGGACATGAATAGTCATCACTTAGCTATCAAAATGGATATCGTTTCGGATTTCAAAGAGACATGATGAAGACCCTAGAAGGATAGGCTAAGTGCCATAAGGTGATGAAGGACACTTAGAAATAGATAGGGTTTCTATTTGATCGTTGACCGTACTATCAAGAGGGGTTGAGACTAGTAGCTTGACTTAGGAAAACTTCATGACTTAGGTGTGGTGCACACTTGACTTCCTTAGCTCTAAGAAAGCCTATGATGACAGTAAGATAGCCAAGAACTTCTTCCGAATTCATCGCGACGAAAACAGGAGTTGAAAAAGAAGTTTTTTGGGCGTCGGACGCTGAGTCTGGAGGCACCAAACGCTGTCCGTCACGTCGGACGATTGCGTCGGACGCTGACGTCAGGATGACGTAGTGTCCGTTGGCCGCCCAATCTGAGCCCCTGAGTTTCAGAGGGCGTCGGACGTTATCCGTCGCCTAGGCGTCGGACGCTAGGATAGCGTCCGTCGACCTTCCAGTGGCGATGTTTTTAGAGCCTTTTGGCAAAGGGCGTCGGACGCTGGAGTCTCAGCGTCCGTCGGACCTCGCAGGAGCGTCCGTCGCCTAAAACGGGCTGCAGAACTAGCCGTTGAGCAGGGCGACGGACCGTCCGTCGCCTAGGCGTCGGAGCGTCCGTCGTCAACTTAAGTTGCCAGCCCGAGCTAGTTTTCTGAGGGGCTATTTATAGCTCCTCACTCTTCTCTCCCACCTGGCCTTTACTCATTTCAGTTGCTGAGTTTGTTGAGAAGATTGGGAAGAGAGCAAGAGCCCTAGAGTGAGAGATTGATTCGTGAATCCATCCATCCTCTCCTCTAGTTCATCCAAGAGTTCAAGTGTGCATCCTCTAGCTGTGAAGCTTGAGTGGATCGAGGCTTGTTACTCTTGGTGATCGACATCACCTAGACGGTCCGGTGGTCCTTGGAGGAAGGTGATCGCTGGGGAGTTTGTTGGTGACCCTTCTTCATCGATTTGTGATCGGTTGTGGGCGATTCACCGAGCCGGAGTGGCGAAGAATCAGCCCGTAGAGAGCACTCATCCCTTGCGCGGGATTGAGGGGGAGCTATACCTTGCGAGGTGCTCCAACGAGGACTAGGGGGGAGTATCGACTCCTCGATACCTCGGCAAAACATCGTCGTGTCAAGCATCTCTTTCCTTAGCTCTTTTATACCGCATTACTTTCCGTACTTGTCTTTCAATTCATACTAGAATTGTGTAGGAAGGTTTCGCTTTCTTTTGGCTTGCTACCGCTTTCTAGTTAGGACACACGATCAGTAGGCACTAGGGGGTTAATTGACTCTTGATAGGTTTAAATTCTTGTCTAGAAATTAAAAAGAGTCCAATTCACCCCCCCCCCCTCTTGGACATCTTGATCCTTTCAATTGGTATCGGAGCAAGGTTGCTCTTTTTTAGGCCTTACCTCCTAGAGCAAGATGTCCCATGGGGATGAACCACCTCCCATGTTCGATGGAGACGACTTTCCTTATTGGAAAGTTCGTATGGAGGCCTATCTAGAGGCCGTTGACGTGGGCGTGCTCAATGCCGCCATAAAGGGAGGCACTCTCTTCGCGGAGGACCTCAACTTTGATAAGCACAATGCCAAGGCGAAGAACATTCTTTTTCATGGCATTTGGAAGGATGTCTTCAACCGAGTGCGTAATGTCAAAGATGCATTTGAGTTGTGGACCACTATTTGTGCTCTTCACGAAGGCACAAAGAGTGAACGTGAGGAACGCTATCACTTGGTCATGGCTAAGCTCAATTCTTTTTTTATGCATGGAAATGAAAATGCCAATGAGATGTACTCACGTCTTAACATTCTTGTAGAAGAATTGAATGGGCTCCGTCTCAACCAAATGGCACCGGCCGATGTGGTGCGCAAGATTCTTTGCGTCTTGCCTATTGAGAAGTATGGCCACATCGTCACGGTTCTTCACCAAGGGGACCTCTCCACCGCTACACCAATACAAGTCTTTGGCAAGATCAATGCCCATGAAATATACATGAAGATTGGTGATGGTGGTTCTTCTTCCTCCTCCAAGAAGAAAGAAAAAGAAAAGGAGGAGAAGAAGGACTTGGCCCTCAAGGCATCCTCCTCGGAGAAGTACAAGATGCAAATTGTGTATGAGAGTGCAAGTGATGAAGAGGATGATGATGACCTCGCCCTCATGGTGAAGAAGACAACAAAGATGTTGAAGAGGCTAAACAAAAATGGAGTCAAGTTTGACTCAAAGAAGAAAAAATTCTTCACAAGCTCCTCAAGGAAGCCTCTCTCCAAGATGGATTGCTACAATTGTGACAAACTTGGACACTTGGCTCATGCTTGCCCCAAAGAGAAGAAAGACAAGTACAAGAACAAGAAATCCAATAACAAATTCAAGTACAACAAGGGCAACAAAGATGAGTCAAGTGATGAGGAGAAGAAAGATGACAAGCCATTCAAGAAGAAGAAGAACTTCAACTTCCACAAGAAGAAAAAGGATGGCAAAGCCTACATTATTGGTGATTGGCTCACCGACATTGAAGACACAAGTGACTCATCCGGAGATGAGAGTGAAGATGAGAAGGTGACCGCCTTGGTGATTGGGTCATCTACTCCACCGCCACCTCCTCCATCATCTCCGGTCTCATCCTCTACACACCTATGCCTCATGGCTAAAGGTGACAAGAAGGTACAAAAAGAGGATAATGATGATGAGGCTAGCTCCAGTGATGAGAGTGATGATGAGTTTGAGGCACCTTCCTATGATGAGCTAATTGTGATTTGCAACAAATACACTAAGCTCATTAGGAAGTACAAAACTAAAAGTGAAACACTAGAGAAAGCAAATGATAACTTGCATGCTAAACTTGATGACTTGTCTAGTGTTAATAATGATTTAAAGGTAGAGAACAAGTCTCTCTCATCTAGCACTAGGGGGCTCAAAGCCGCACTCAAGAAAGCTAATGAGAAACATGATAAGCTTGAGAGGTCAACACAAGAGCTCCATACAAGATACAACTTTCTAAAAGATGACTACAACCAAGTTAGAAATGAACATGGCACACTTGTGATAGCTAACGAATTGCTTCCAAATAATCTTGCTACACATGTTGCTATTAACCCGGTTGTTAAGTGTCATATAGCTACTTCTTGTGAGGACTTGCTTGATGAAGTTGCTAGTGAGCAAAATGCTAAGTGCAAGGGCAAGAAGGTAGTTGAGGCCGACAAGTATGAAGACTATGTGAAGATGAGGCAAGAGAACTCAATGCTCAAGGAAGAGCTAATTAACCTCAAGGCCAACAAGCCCTTCACTATCAAGTCGGCCAAGCAAGATGACAAAGATACAATCACCTTAATCAACTCCCTCAAAGAAGAGAATGCAAAGCTCAAGGTTGATAAGATCAAGCTTGCAAGTGGAATGGAGAAGTTCACCAAGGTCCACAACCTCCAAAGTGAGCTCTTGATGAACACTATCATGAAGACCGACAAGTCCGGCATTGGGTTCAAGGAGAACCAAATCATGAAGGCCAAGGTCAAGATAGAAGCTAAGAACTACTACAAGAACAAGACCATGAGAAACAACTATGACACACCAAAGCCCAAGCCCAAGAAGTGTTTTAGATGTGGTCAAGAGGGTCACTTTGAATTCCAATGCAAGACTCCACCTCCCAAGACCTTGCCCAAGCACACAAGGCATTTTGCTCATGATTCACACTTCATCATAAACAAGGACTCCAAGGGTTGACCCCTAGTTGTGTTTCTCGGTCCTAAGATGAAGAACAAGCCCAAAATGCTATGGGTTGTTAAGGAGTTGGTGAACAAGGCTATGGGACCTCACCAAGTGTGGGTTCCCAAACAACAAGCTTAACTTCAAGTTGCTTGTGTGTAGGTGAACTACAAGACCGGTGGAAGTCATTGGGTGATTGATAGTGGATGCACTCAACATATGACCAGTGACTCCCGGATGTTCACCACACTTGAGGAAGATTGTGAAGGGCAAGACAAGATTACCTTTGGGGACAACTCAAAAGGCAAAGTGCAAGGCCTAGGCAAAGTGGCAATCTCCAATGATCAATCAATATCAAATGTCTTGCTAGTGCAATCTTTGAGCTTCAACTTGCTTTCGGTTGGTCAACTTTGTGATCTCGGGTTCCAATGTCTCTTCACCTCCAATGAGGTAGTTGTGACCAAGATTGAAGATTCATCTTTGATATTCAAAGGGTTTAGGCACAACAATCTCTATCTAGTGGACTTCACCTCGAATGAAGCAAGCTTGCAAACAAGTCTTTTCTCCAAGAGCTCTTTGGGTTGGCTATGGCATAGAAGATTAGCACATGTGGGAATGTCAACTTTGAAGAAACTTATCAAGGAGATGGTTAGAGGTGTGAAGGATGTGGTGTTTGAGAAGGACAAGTTGTGTAGTGCATATCAAGACGGAAAGCAAGTGGCCAACACCCATCCCACCAAAGTTTTCATGTCAACCTCAAGAGTCCTAGAGCTACTTCACATGGATCTATTTGGACCTACCACCTATGCTAGCCTTGGTGGCAATCTTTTTTGCTTGGTGGTAGTTGATGACTACTCTAGGTACACTTGGGTGTTTTTCCTTCAAGATAAGGGAGAGACTCAATCAATATTCAAGAAGTTTTCAACTAGAACCCAAAATGAGTTTGATGTGAAGATCAAGAAGATAAGAAGTGACAATGGGACCGAGTTTGTGAACACCAAGATTGAAAATTATTGTGATGAAGTTGGAATCAAGCATGAGGTGTCCGCCACCTATACCCCTCAACAAAATGGTGTAGTAGAGAGAAAGAATCGGACACTAATCACACTTGCAAGATCAATGCTTTATGAGTACAACACCCCCGAGAAGTTTTGGGCCGAAGCAATCAACACCGCATGCTCTGCAGCCAACCGACTATTTGTCCAAAGGCTTCTTAAGAAGACCCCCTATGAGCTTGTGAATGGGAAGAAACCGGATATATCCTTTTTCCGAGTGTTTGGTTGCAAAGTGTACATCTACAAGAAGCGCCAACACTTGGGCAAGTTCCAAAGAAGATGTGACATTAGTTTCTTAGTTGGGTATTCACTTAAATCCAAGGCATACCGTGTATTTAACAAAGCCACCGGCTTAGTTGAAGAAACGTATGACTTGGAGTTTGATGAAATTAATGGCTCTCAAGAAGAGCATGAAAATCTTGATGATGTAGGTGATGAACCCTTGAGGGAGGCAATGAAGAACATGCCAATTGGTGCTATCAACCCACAAGAGGTGGAAGAAGTTGAAGATGAAGCAAATCAAGATCCTTCTCCACCTCACACGCCTCAAGTTGATGAAGGAGATCAAGTGAGGGAAGCTCAAGAAGACACTCACATCCCTCAAGATCAAGTCGAGGCCGAAGCAAGCAATGTTGAAGCACCGCAACCTCCTCCCAAGAGATCAATAGAAGATCTACATCTATGCTTCAAGCACATCCTCAAGACCTCATCATAGGGAGTCCATCAAGGGGGGTAACAACACGATCTAAACTTGCGTCTTATGTTGAACATCACTCCTTTGTTTCCTTTGTTGAGCCTTCTAGTGTGGAGGATGCACTTGCGGATCCGGATTGGGTGAACGCCATGCACGAAGAGTTGAACAACTTCACCCGGAACGAAGTGTGGACACTAGTAGAAAAGCCCAAAGGAGCAAGAATCATTGGCACCAAGTGGGTGTTTAGGAACAAGCAAGATGATCAAGGCGTGGTTGTGAGAAACAAGGCAAGATTGGTGGCAAAGGGGTTCTCCCAAGTTGAAGGCTTGGATTTTGGGGAGACCTTTGCACCGGTTGCAAGACTAGAAGCCATTCGTATCCTTTTGGCATATGCTTCACACCATAAAATGAAACTTTTTTAAATGGATGTGAAGAGTGCCTTTCTTAATGGTTTCATTAATGAACTTGTTTTTGTCTCACAACCTCCCGGGTTTGAAGACCCAAATTGTCCTAATCATGTGTATAGGTTGTCCAAGGCACTCTATGGATTGAAGCAAGCTCCAAGAGCTTGGTATGAGAGGCTAAGGGACTTCCTACTCAAGAAGGGCTTCAAGATCGGGAAAGTGGATACCACACTCTTCACCAAGGTGCTAGATGGAGAGATCTTTGTTTGCCAAGTGTATGTCGATGACATTATATTTGGGTCAACAAACCAAGGTCATAGCAAGGAATTTGGTGCATTGATGTCCAAGGAGTTCGAGATGTCGATGATTGGCGAGCTAACCTTCTTCCTAGGCTTTCAAGTGAAGCAATTGAGGGAGGGCACCTTCATATCTCAAGAGAAGTACACTAATGATGTGCTCAAGAAATTCAAGATGGAGGATTGCAAGCCAATCAAGACCCCAATGCCTACTAATGGGCATCTCGATCTCGATGAGGGAGGTAAACCAATAGATCAAACTCTTTACCGCTCTATGATCGGTAGTTTACTTTACCTCACCACATCTAGGTCGGACATCATGTTTAGTGTGTATGTGTGCTAGGTTTCAAGCAAACCCTAAGGAGTCGCATCTTTGTGCGGTTAAAAGAATCCTTAGGTACATAAGGCACACCCCTAACATTGGCGTTTGGTATCCCAAAGGAGCTCCCTTCCTACTCTGTGGCTATTCCGATTCGGATTATGCCGGGTGTAAGGTTGATAGGAAGAGTACCTCCGGCGGTTGCCATTTGCTAGGAAGATCACTTGTTTCTTGGTCCTCTAAGAAGCAAAATAGTGTGGCATTGTCTACCGTCGAGGCGGAATACATAGCCATGAGAGCAAGTTGTGCACAAATCTTATACATGACCCAAACACTCCTTGATTACGGCGTAGTTTTAAAAGATGTTCCACTCTTGTGTGATAATGAAAGTGCCGTAAAGCTTGCAAATAACCCGGTTCAACAATCTCGCACCAAGCACATAGATATTCGCCATCACTTTCTTAGAGATCATGTGGCTAGGAAAGACATATCACTAGTAGGAGTTTCTAGCGAAAATCAATTGGCGGATATCTTCACTAAACCTCTTGATGAAACAACCTTTTGTAGGTTGAGAAGCGAGTTGAATGTGCTTGATCACTCTAACTTCACTAAAAGATGATCTTGTGTGAACCAACCTTGCATCATGTGTAATATAATCATGTTAATTTAGTAATGCACATAGGCTTGGCTAACATGGTTGGAATAACCGTTCTTGAACGTGTGAAGAAGTCCAAATCATGGTTTAAACTTGCAAGCAACCTAGATTCAAATTCTTGTAAATGCATTGCATGTGCATGTGTTGTTTGTCGTTCCTTTTCGGTTAAGTTTGAGCATCCTCTGTGTTCGTCCACTTAGGGGGAGCATTCCAAGCTCAAGTCACTTCTATACCCCTATTGAGGCCATATGATGTCTCTTTGAAGGTTCCATTCGAATATTTTGAGCAAAAATTAAATCTAAGCCTATGGCAAACTATTTGAAAAGGAGAGTTTGAGATATGGTTCTCATATCAAGTCCAATCAGGTGTTATTTGGATCTTATTTAGATTGGAACTTGGTTGGGAGAAAGACTCAAAAATCAAATTTGAAAAATTCTATTTTAAAGGGCGTCGGATGCTTCTGACGGACGCCCGACGACAAATGCCTCAGCGTCCGTCGCGATCGTCCGGAGACTGAACGTTGCCTGTTTGCAGGGCGACGGACGCTCCCCAGCGTCCATCGCGGAGCATCCGACGCGGTCAATGCGTTTGGGCGTTTTAAACCTCTTCTGGAAGCTCGACGGACGATGCCATTGGACGCTGTCCAAGCGTCCGTCGCACATCGACGGAGCGTCCGTCGCGAACTTAAGGCGCAAATTTCTTTTTGAAAACTCCCGTCTCTCCAGTTGGTTCAGTCACCTCCGTACGCCGCCGTTCGCTCTCTAAACCTAACCGCCCGCGCCTAGAGCCGCCGCCGCTCTCACCCTCTCCCGCCAGCGCGCATCCGCTCCCAGCTCGCCGCCGTTGGATCCAGCCCGCGCCCCCGCGCCCTCTCTCTCTTGGTCCGACCTGCCGGATTCGAACCAGCACTCACCCACGCGCCCTCTCTCTCTCTCTCTCTCTCTCTCTCTCTCTCTCTCTCTCTCTTGCGCGTGCGATTTAGCCACGCAGCGAGCCCTGTCTGCGTCGCCATGGATCTCCCATTGTTCGGCAGCTCCCTGCCCCAGCGCCGCCGTTCCTCCGTGCTTCCTCCTCCGTGGAGCTCCTTGATCCGCTAAAGGTCTTCCTCTCTTTGCGGCTGTGGCAGAGGTTGTAGAGTGTGGAATTTGACCAAAGCTCTTACCCTTTCTTTTTGGGCTCGAGTCAGTGGTCAGAGGTATGTTGGCAGTTGGAAGTTCGATCTTTTCTTATCTATTTTCATGCTTCTATATAGACCCACTCCTCTCTAGCTATATGCTTATGGTTATATATTCTCTCTATCTACCGCACAGGTGACAGTTGGGTAGTGACAGTGAACTTGGGGCAAAGCCCGCGAGTAAGGAACGAGGCAAAGCCTCGAAAGTATTAGTCCAGGGCCGTCAAGCCACTCTTGTTTGAGTTTTGGGATTGGCAGAATGTCAGAGGTTTGTTTTGCAAAGTTTGAATAATGGCAAGAACGAAGAACGTCGGTCCAGTTCCCGGTAGTGGTGGTGACCCTCCACCTCTACCACGTCCACCCACTAATCGGGGAAGGGACAAGCAAAAGGTTATTTCCAAGAAGCACAAGAGGCCACTTATGGATCCAGATTCAGCAGCAGCAGTTGCAGTGGTAGAGGCAGCAGAGATCGCGGAGCGAGGTGGACGTCGCGTCGGTTTGAGGCTCTCGCCTCGCCGTGGAGCGTGTCGTGAGTCCCCTATGCGTCCAGAGACAGAGCCCGCAGCGGCTACTGAGCCAGAGGAGGCAGAGCAGGCTACAGAGACCGAGCAGACAGAGGTCGCGAGCCACTCTACAATTGATGAGTTGATGGCCAGACGTGTCACTCGCTCACGTGGGTCTGGAGCACCTCCTAGTCCTCCAGGACCTCAGCTACCAGATCCAGTGAGGCATCAGGTCAGGGTTCTCACAGCCAAGCAGGTCCAGTTACTCCGTTTCATGGACTTTCAGTCTTGGTTTCCAGCTCAAAGAGACCCCCGTGCTGGTCGTGGTTTCTATACCACTATTCACGAGGATTTCTACAGAGCGTACGTTGAGACCGACGCTCCTCTTAGGGCTCACAGAGTTTGCCCACCTGCTCATATAGAGGGTGTTGGCGGTCCAGAGATCCTTCAGCATCTCCAGTACATGCAGGAGGAGCAGTCACGATAGGCAGAGGAGCAGAGGAGACAGGTTGTCGACATTCGCAGGCTCACAGAGCAATAGTTAGCCGCTCAGGCTCAGACTCAGGCCAGGCAGGACGAGTTTCAGCGCCAGTTCCTCGCTTATCAGATGCAGCAGGCTGAAATTCAGAAGGTTCAGACTATGCTGCTTGAGCGTCTCCTTGGCTCGACCTCCGGACAGACCGTCACTCCACAGCTTCAGATGTCCGGGGTCTCCTAGCAGCAGCCGTCAGTGGTCGTGGTACCGACTCCAGCATTACCGTCCGGAGGACAACAGAGCCAGGCACCAGTTGTCCCACCTTTCCAGGCACCTGCCTCTCCAGAGTGCCAGTCTCCGAGGACCCAGGTGTCTTCATGGTTGGCTTCGCCCGGTGAGCTTCAGACAGGCTTCACACCTATCCGGGGAACCACTATTGCAGAGGCCTCACGTGACCTATCGGCCTCTTACTTGGAGATCACAGGAGATGACTCTCCAGGAGCCGCTCAGCCAGACACACGAGCTCTAGAGGTTGAGTTGGATCTTCCGGCGATGGGCACTTACCTTTCTTCAGTTGCCTCATCGGAGATTGCACCAGACCAGTCCACGCAGACAGTCACCACTCCTCCAGCTGCAGTTCAGACAGATGCCATCTCTGTAGCAGTTGAGGCAGTTGAGCCCGAGGCCCCAGTTCAGACACAGGAGAAGGACGCGCAAGTTACAGTGGCAGTATCTACTCCACCTCCGTCCCAGCCAGCAGAGCTTGTTGCAGCAGTGTCTCTAGTTGCTCTGGCAGTGTCCACTTCTCCACCGCCTCGAGTCTTCACTCGTCGGGCTCCCAAACCCGTTACTTCAGAGGTAGGACTGTCAGAGACACCCGCTGAGCCTCAGGGGGAGCCATTTGAGTCAGCCACTCCAGAGCTTCTAGTGTCAGCTCCAGAGGTCACCCCAGCTGCACGTACACCTACAGAGGCCGAGGCAGATGTTGAGTCAAACGAGTCAGATCTTCAGGACTTCATCTTGCTCGATCGCCAGACTGCAGCTTCTTCGCCCCCTCCTCCTGCTCTAGATGCTTAGTTGTTGGTGCTAGACGCCAAAGGGGGAGAGAGGGTCGAGTATAGAGATAGGGGGAGGGATTCGTTTCGGGATTCGTTTCTTTGTGTGTTTTTAATCCCCCGTACTCATGTTTGTGTATATGTGTGATGGATGATGTTTGTGAGTTACCAATGCTTGTGTGACATACTCTTGGTTATCACTAATACACTTTGTGAGTTGTCACCTATTTCATGATATACTTCTATGATATAATGGTAACCAAGCTTCCGCGCTATACTCCGTTACATGCTTGAGAATATCATGAGTTACTCCGTTTTTCATTTTCATATTCATGAGTACCATGTTTGTGATTCGGCTTGGGTGAGCAAGTTTGATTCATTACAAATTCACTAACCCTTGCTCGACCACTCCAAGTCACCAAAATCCTAACCTTTCACTCTTATATTCATACTCGAGGAGTTATTGTCGTCAATCACCAAAAAGGGGGAGATTGAAGAATCATGGCCCTAGTTGGTTTCGGTGATTAACGACAATCAACAATTATTATGGCTAACGTGTGTTTTGCAGAGGCTATGCGTAGCTTAGCCACAGTGATCAACATGAATGGGCATGAATGGTCATCACTTAGCCCTCAAGATTGATATCGTTTCGGATTTCAAAGAGACATGATGAAGACCCTAGAATGATAGGCTAAGTGTCATAAGGTCATGAAGGGCACTTAGAAATAGATAGGGCTTCTATTTGATCGTTGACCGTACTATCAAGAGGGGTTGAGACTAGTAGCTTGACTTAGGAAAGTTTCATGACTTAGGTGTGGTGCTCACTTGACTTCCTTAGCTCTAAGCAAGCCTATGGTGACCGTAAGATAGTCAAGAACTTCTTCTGAATTCATCGCGACGAAAACCGGAGTTGAAAAAGAAGTTTTCTAGGCGTCGGACGCTGAGTCTGGAGGCGCCGGACGCTGTTCGTCACGTCGGACGATTACGTCGGACGCTGACGTCAGGATGACGTAGCGTCCGTTGGCCGCCCAGTCTGAGCCCCTGAGTTTCAGAGGGCGTCGGACGATGTCCGTCGCCTAGGCGTCGGACACTAGGATAGCGTCTGTCGGCCTTCCAGTGGGGATGTTTTCAGAGTCTTTCGGCAAAGGGCGTCGGACGCTGGAGTCTCAGCGTCCGTCGGACCTCGCAGGAGTGTCCGTCGCCTAAAACGGGCTGCAGAACTAGCCGTTGAGCAGGGCGACGGACGGTCCGTCGCCTAGGTGTCGGAGCATCCGTCGCCAACTTAAGTTGCCAGCCCGAGCTAGTTTTCTGAGGGGCTATTTATAGCTCCTCACTCTTCTCTCCCACCTGGCCTTTGCTCATTTCAGTTGTTGAGTTTGTTGAGAAGGTTGGGAAGAGAGCAAGAGCCCTAGAGTGAGAGATTGATTCGCGAATCCATCCATCCTCTCCTCTAGTTCATCCAAGAGTTCAAGTGTGCATCCTCTAGCTGTGAAGCTTGAGTGAGTCAAGTGAAGATCGAGGCTTGTTACTCTTGGTGATCGACATCACCTAGACGGTCCGGTGGTGCTTGGAGGAAGGTGATCGCCGGGGAGTTTGTTGGCGACCCTTCTTCATCGATTTGTGATCGGTTGTGGGCGATTCACCGAACCGGAGTGGCGAAGAATCAGCCCGTAGAGAGCACTCATCCCTTGCGCGGGATTGAGCGGGAGCTATACCTTGCGAGGTGCTCCAACGAGGACTACGGGGAGTGTCGACTCCTCGATACCTCGGCAAAACATCGTCGTGTCAAGCATCTCTTTCCTTAGCTCTTTTATACCGTATTACTTTCCGCACTTGTCTTTCAATTCATACTAGAATTGTGTAGGAAGGTTTCGCTTTCTTTTGGCTTGCTACCGCTTCTAGTTAGGACACACGATCGGTAGGCCTTAGGGGGTTAATTGGCTCTTGATAGGTTTAAATTGTTGTCTAGAAATTAAAAAGAGCTCAATTCACCCTTCCCCCTCTTAGGCTTCTTGATCATTTCAATGGTCGATCCATCAAGTCTCTTTGTGTGGGCTCTCTTCGTTGATCTGCTTTGAGTTTAGTTCTACTGTCGCGATGCACAATGGCACTGGAATTTTCAGGTGATCTTGGGTGAAATTTATTTGCCACGGCGGCTGTGTATGCAGAACACTACTAATTGCTAGGACTAGGATGAATGTTTAGATTCTTGTGAGCACTGCATAGCAACAATTGAATCCTTGCTAGAACTGTAAGCTGTTCACTAACCATGCATTAACTAATGGGACAGTCAGTTAGATGTAGTTCTAGTTAACTGGGGTTACTAAAAAAAAGACAAGTAATAATTCTATAGTTACTCAACACGAACTTTATATACTTTGTTTTTGTGAAAACGAACTTTTAATGCTTTGCCTACAATTGTAACCCATAAAGAAACATGGTGGGTTGATGAACTGTTATGTGCCTTACATAACCGATATACTAAAAATATCTTAAAAACTCAGTTTGAAAGATCAATCCCGCATCGGAACTGATCCTAAAGGGTTAATCTGTCACGTGTACATAATGTAATTCAAAATTTAGTTAAGGTAATCAGTTTGAACGTTTGCAGTGCACTGTTTGCGATTTGGTCATTCTTGGAATCATGAATGGTCCATCGATCAAGTCCCTTTGTGTGGGTTCTCTTCGTTGATCTGCTTTGAGTTTTTAGTTCTACTGTTGCGATGCACATTGGCATGTAATCTTCAGGTGATCTTAGGGTGAATGTTATTTGCCATGGCGGCTGTTTGTATGCAGAGAACACTACTAGTTGCTAGGATTAGGATGAATGTTTAGATTCTTGTGAGCACTGCATGGCAACAATTGAATCCTTGCTAGAACTGCAAGCTGTTCACTAACCATATGCATTAACCAATACAGTTAGATGGAACCTGTCGATGTTAGTTCAGAGTTGACCCATCTCGAGCTGCTGCTGCAGCATCTTGAGTTTAGTAATTCTTGGGATGATGAAACGAACGTGCCTGTTTTTGTTGCGATTTGGTAGTTCTTTTGTTGCGATTTGGTAGTTCTTGGAATGACGAATCGAACGTGATTGCTTTGTTGCGATTTGGTAAATCTTGGAATGATGAATGGTCCATCGATCAAGTCCCTTTATGTGGGCTCTCTTCGTTGATCTGCTTTGAGTTTAGTTCTACTGTCGCGATGCACAATACGCATGCAATTTTCAGGTGATCTTGGGTGAATGTTATTTGCCACGGCGGCTGTGTATGCAGAACACTACTAGTTGCTACGACTAGGATGAATGTTTAGATTCTTGTGAGCACTGCATAGCAACAATTGAATCCTTGCTAGAACTGTAAGCTGTTCACTAACCATGCATTAACCAATGCGACAGTCAGTTAGATGTAGTTCTAGTTAACTGGGGTTACTCAAAAAAAATGACAAGTAATTCTATATAGCTGTAGTTACTCAACACGAACTTTATATACTTTATATACTACATGTCAGAGCCCAGAGCACATCTACCTAGAGTTTCTTATTCCTCGCATTTTTCCTCCCGTAGCAGCACCTGATAAATATTTTGTGTAAAAAAAATGATCTTATACATCCACGACTCGTCAAAACTAGAAAGACGCCTTTAATTTCTACAATACAATACCTTGGACTGAGGTTCTTAACAATTGAGTGATATTACATCTATAAAACAATAACAAAGCCCGAATTCTTCGTTTGCCAATCAGCCACTAGGGACAACGACGTCGGATCTTCAGGTAACCAAACTTCCCAGCTCCTGGAGATGATCCGTCAAAAAGAATGGGCAGATACCCCGTCTCAGCCTTGTATCTGCGCTGAATCTGAAGGTGCAAGCAAATACCGGTCTCTATCATTCTACCGTGTCAAAAACTCAAACACCAAATGAAAAAGGGTAGTCCGTCAAGCTACCTCGGCAATCTCTTCACCTCCTGGCACAGTTCTTCCCAATAGCACATACTGTGCCCCCAGAGGCTCCGCCGGTGATCTTTGCGCCAAATAGACTAGGACTTCCGCCCTCGGATGTCTTCCTGTGTTGCATTTCTCGTACCAGATTGACTAGTCTGTCAGTGCCATCAGAACCAAGGCCACATGCGCTGTAGCTGTTGTGGCACTGCCAGAAATATGTGGATGAAGAGAAACATGTCAAAGGTATGCAGTAGCAGTACAAAGAGAAGAATATTACCCGCAAAGCACAATTTCCTCAACTTTATGTTTGCACAGAGAACCTCGTTGTGCAATAGGAGTAGAGAAAGGTACATCAATCATGATGAGCAGAGACTCAAATTAATTCACCTGGTACATAAGTTCTCCAAGCGCTGACAGCTGTTCGTCTGTATTACCTGCTGCTAATAATGTTTTGAAGGCCTACAGACCAGAAATTTAAATATTGTCAAGAGAGGAAACAACGAAATAGTCTTCAGTAAAGGGGAATCAAGTGAACGACAATTACTTGTAGACTTTAGTTTAAATGGTTCCCACCATAACTGGTTTTCAGATTCAGAAAATAGATTTCGTAGTGTAGAAACAAATAATTTGGTCGATAGATTTAACCTCAACACGGAAGTTTTCATATATGGGATGTCTAGTAGGAGCCTTCACACTGTAAGATCTTTTAGGATCAATAACTGTCACTGTGTCGTTGTGATCTCCATATTTCTCTGAAAATGCTTCTCCACTAATCACCTCTGGAATGTCTTTTGCATAAACAGCTTCATATCTGAAATTGGGATCTTTTTTTTTACGATCCATGGAATACCAGAACCATAAATATAAATGTTGAACTCACTAAATATGACCTGTGAGGTGGTAGGTTGCACAAATACTCCAGTGCAGCTTCAGATTTCAGTACACCCATATCATCTTCTTTATAACAATCAGACTGAACCAGGGGCCCTGAAGTCAAGGATTCTGAAACTAAATCTGATGCTGCACACTTGATCATCTTTCGTCCCATGTAAGTGCCTACCCTCACAGATCCATAATCTCCCCCACCAACACTAACAGTTCAAGAGAGATTAGTTCTGCAATTAGCTCCATTTTTTCCAATATAAGGCAAGTAGTGTCTACAATCTCAACAACACAAGCTCAGTTAAGAAAGGCTTCCTACCTGTGCCGTATCCCTGAATCTAGACCCCAGAACCGTATATGAGTTGGTATGCTAACCAATTCCTTCACTTCTGCAGGCTGCAGGAGAACTGATGATTAAATAAATACTGAAGCAACTTTGTTTTAGACTGGAGGAAAGGTAGGATCTATCAGCTTCTGTATTCCTGAACTAGTAAACAACACTGACCTGGCAAACCATCGCGAGGAGTTTGTTAGCTTCTCCACATGCTGATGCCATTTGGTCCATTACCCCCCACAAGGAGCTCCAACTACATGATTCTCAACCTGAAAAACATTACAGCCATAAAGACTTGTAGATTTGTATTCTATCACCACCTTTCAGTAAGATCCCTTGGTACGATGTTTAAACCTATAGACAGGTAAAAAGGAAGCCATCAACGATGCTATTTAGAGATGACATGTCTCAGGATTCAGGACAGACTAAATAGCCAATGTATACCATAGGCCGCGGCAATAGCAGACATTGTAGCAACCTCCACTGATGCAGATGATGAAACACCTTTTCCTTCTGGCACGGCAGATGAAACCTGGAGTTTTAGAACAGAAAGAAGATTAGGAGTAGGAACTGATTAAGTGATTACAGGTTTTCACATACAAAATTGCAGGATAGTGAAAACTTGGGTGATTACCAGAATGCTAATGCTGTCAGTGAACTGGGCACCAAGTTCAGCCATCAAAACTAAAATTGTTCCAGCAACATAGGCAGCCCATCTGAGATAGGATAGTTGAGGTCGCAGTTATATGCAAATATAATTGAGTAGTTGTGTTGGGGTACGACACGGACCTTGGGGGCCCGTCCCTGCGGCATGTTGGATACCCGTGAAGTCAGGCTAATTCGGTCTGGGGACCGAATCGAGCAGCGAAGTCGGACTGATTCGGTGGACGTACCGAATCACGCTGAGTTCGTCAGAACGGGAGGCTTGACAGCAGGAAGCCTGGCAGAACTCGGCCGATGAACTCGGTCTTCTGGCCGAATTGACCGTGGAACGTGTTTCGGTCGAGACACCGAAACCGGTTGCCGGTTGGTCCATTTAACTGCTGCTTTGTCGTTGTCTTGCAGGGGATAAGATCAACCGTCATGGCGGAGCCGCCCACTGAGAAGTGGGCCTAATGCTGTCGGCCATTCGGCGGGCCCAAAGAGCTGACAATCGCAATGACGGTTACACCCTCGCTATAGATAATATCATAGGCCAGAGGAAAAGGACTCGAGGGTATTGAAGTCTTGTAAAAGCCTACGGGCAGCTATAAAAGGGCCCCCCCCGATGGGTTTGTAAAGAAGAGAGGGAAAACAATTGAACTACTTTTGTTATATGGTTGTTGGTGTTCCATGTTTCGTTCTACCACAGTTGGGGTTCAAAAGATTGGCCGGATTGGCCTTAGAACCCAATGGACACTCTGTCACGGTTCAAGCCGTTATAAAATAGATATAAAATCATATAAGTGCCTGAAAATTATACTATAAAATCTTTTATGCTTTATATGATGGAACTATATAGTAAAAATCGTGATTGTGTTATAGACTCTCATTTTTCCTGGACATGGTTTCTCTAGTTTCTGTTTTTCAACTATCTGGCTGAGTTTAAATTATATATATAGTTAGTACATTTATTGTGCTGATGTGCCTAAAAGAAACTCTCAAATACTCTGATGTATTATTTCAGAGGCGGCAGATTCATTATGAATCCAAATAACGAGGTGATCAAAAGCCATGCGGAAATTCCACAGCTTGTGCAGCGCCAAGATAACGGATTGTTGTTAATCATCGAGCAGTTGGGTCCGTTACACACAACGCGCGATTGCTATAGGAGACTCCACCGTGTCGTTCTCCCATTACACTGGGCATGCGCATGCCTCAATATGCCGGTTCTGGAGCAGTATGTTGCAATGATCCGAAAGCTAGAATACATCCAAGGCCTTCTAAATCTGGTGCAAGCTGCTCAAGATAACACGTCAGTGGAAGACAATTTGCTCGAAACCTTCGTCAGCTTGAAGGCCGAGGGCGATTACTTCAAGAAAACCAAGATTTATATGCCTGCTCTGAAGGCCGTGAAAACTCAAACAGATGAAACATTGAAACAATCAAGAAACTCACAAAAATTAATTAAAAACATAGACACACATGCCGATGAGGTAATGTCCGAAGCGATGGGGTTCGGGATGAGGCCGATGTTTCGCCGCAGTCGGTGTAATTGGAGGCCGAGGTTGGGCGGAGCTGCAGGGAGTCGGATGGCGATACGAGCGTGGCCGTCCGTCGCAAAAAAACATGCCGTTCTCGAACAAGCCCTCGCCCTGCGTAGCATGCACGACAAGGCGAGCTGATCGAGGAGTTGTTGGTGACGATGTAGGGGTGCGAGCCCGGCCACCTGGGGCCGGGGGCCATCGCCTCGGGCACCATATATGAGGTAGCTGGGGTGCGGTGGCTCATGTAGAAAGTCCGTCCCCGGGAGGAAGATGCCGACCCGCTCGTCGTCGGAGCCGATGACGACGGGGATGGAGACGAGTGTTGGAATTAGATCTCCTACCGTTTAGGCCCAACGGCCTAACGGGCCCTAGGTCTGCGCCCTGATCGGGGGCGCCCGACCTTGTGGTTGGTGGGCCCCCGTCGCACAGCGCTATAAAGACTAGGTGGGGGCTGGGGCGCTAGGCACGAGTCACGAGGTTCACCTAGCCGCCGTCAGTTCCCCACCGAGATCTAAAACCCTAATCCAATCAAGAGGGGCGCTGCCAGCGACGGGAAGTACCACCGACGCCGGCGAGCACTCGAATGACGACGGACGCGACAACCGACTCTGCTGCGACGAACATGGCGGGCGGCGGCTCCAACCCGAACCCCGGCGCAACCGCCGCCGCCACTGCACCGCATCCCGTCGACCCGTCCGATCTGCATAGTATCTCTTTCTCTCTCTCTTTCTCTGTGCATAGCATACGAACTGCACATCTATTATCTGCTCGAAACTCCACTATATCTACCTCCTAGACGATCCTATGAACCTAACAATGGTATCGGAGCCCTCCTACGGAGGGGATCCATCTGGATCTGAGCCGAATCGGCTCAACAGAACGAACCCTAACCCTAGTTCGAAGAACATAAGGGATTAGGGAGAAGACGAATCGAAACACAGATCGGCAGGAACGAACTCAGACGAAACACTAAGCACTAGGGACACCCGATCTGGAACTGAAAATCAAAAATCGAAACCCTAACCCACTAAATCACTCGATACAGAGGGTTACGGACCGAACGAAACATGAATCCGCACGAATCAAAGAAACCCGAACCCCCCATCCCTACCGAGCTCTGTCGTTGAAACGGCGCCGCCACAATCAACTGGGCAACAGAAACAGAAAAAAAATCGAAACCGGCACTCACCGCCGGCCATCAAGAACCCCGAACACGACCTTGGCGCCATGCGCAAGAACCACCATCGCCGAGCCACTTGGCAGCGGCGTGCTCAGCCGAGGGCGAGCATGCGCGCCGGCAAGGGGGTATGTGGCAGTGCTGCTCCGGCCGGCTGGCCTCGGTGCCCGCGCGCGAAAGGGAGAGCGGCTTCTCCCGGCCAGAACCGTCGGACCGCCGCCGCCGCTGCGCAGAGGAGAAAGGGGAGGGGCAAATGAAATTAGGGTTTGGGGGCCAGCAGTCGGCCGCTGGTTTTGATCCAGCGACAACCACGCTGAGCCGTCGGATCTCCTCGCCCTAAATCCGACGGCCAAGGCCGAATCCTCGCGGCTGGGCCACTTAGAGCCCAGGCGGGTGGGCGGTTTCCCGGCCCAGGCCCACGTTGCGGCCTGGGGGGAGGGGGGAGCCCCGCGCGCGCGGCCAGTTGGGCCGTTTTGGCCACTGGGCCGAATCGTTTGCCCCGGCCCGCGAACTGCACAGAATTGTTTTTCCTTTTTTATTTTTTATTTTCTAGAAATAGTTATGAATAACTTTGAATTTGAACCGAATTTTGATGAAATTTTCTCTGCACAAATTTTATCCAACGATAATTTTCGTTCAGAGAATGATAATATGAATTAAATTATTTCTGGAAAATAAGATGTTGAACATTTTTTATTACTGTTTCCGCTGCAAAGAAAACATTGAATTTTGTCTCTTGATTAAATTTGAACCATCGGGATAATTTAATTTTGAGCAAATTATGAATTCTCTGAAAATTTTGATGAAATTATAATACTGTTATTTTCTGACCAACGTTGTTAATAACATTATTATAATAAATTGATATGCATTTATTTCACTTCTGTCCAACGGTGATGTATAAATTTTGCATAAATGAATTGTATGTTTTAAATTTGACCAACGTTGAATTAAGGTATGCAATTTATATGATGAATGTTTCTCACTTTTCTTTGGACAAATTTCCGGAGTTAAAGGAATGGTGAACATTAACAACATTCCACCGCTCAACGGTACTAACTACCGGGTGTGACGTGAGAAGTACGAGCTGGAACTTGCATTGGCAAAGATCGACCTTGCCATCACTTCACCGTATCCTACTATTCCAGAGGAACCGGAGAAGAGAACTGATGAAACTGACGAAGCATTTAACGCCCGAAAGCGTGACTTTGCTGAAGTCAGAATGAAATATGACATTGAACATAGGCGTTGGATTCAATCCAACAGAAAATGCATGTTGGTGGCGAAAGCCACCATTGAAGACCAAATCCGAGGGTCTATCCCAGAATGCATCACCGCCATTGACTACCTCCAAAGGGTAAAGAGTCAGTTTACTGGGTCTTCCAAGGCCACAGCAAGCACTATGATACATAAACTTGTATCTGAAAAATACAATAGTGGTGGTGTGTGTCAGCACATATTGAAAATGAACACCATGGCAGCAAAATTAAAGACAATAGATTTGGGGATCAATGACAAGTTCCTCATTCACTTGATCTTTCTTTCTCTGTCAAAAGAATTCGAAACTTTTGCTGTGAACTATAATATGATGCCTGAAAACTGGGACATTGAAAAACTCATTGCAATGTGTATCCAGGAGGAAGAGAGACTTAAGTCCACACATGGTGAATCAGTTCATCTTGTCAAGGACAATAAAAGAAAGAATTATTACAAGAAACCACAGGGGAAACCCCAGTGGAATAAAGTCTCTCCCTCCAAGCCACAAGAAAATGCAATTGAAAAGGGAAAATAAAAGGACTCTCAGGATGAGGACTTCAGAAAATATGGCAATGCTAAAAAAGACCAGTGCAAGGAATGCTTCAAGAGAGGGCATTACAAGAGAGATTGCCCAGTCTACCTGAAAAAGTTGTTGAAGAAAGGTGATGATACTATCACATTTGTAGATGAATCCCTGTTTTTATGTTATTCGAACACCACTTGGTGGATTGATTCAGGTGCAACAATTCACGTTTTGAATTCTTTACAAGGGTTAAGTGGGAGGAGAACCCTGCAAAGAGGATAAAGAACGATTAAAGTTGCGAATGGAGTACAAGCTGGAGTTGAAGCCATTGGCGATCTAGCTTTAGAATTAAAAGATGGCTTTGTAATTAAGCTTAGAAATGTACTCTATGTTCCCTCTTTGCGTAGGAATTTAATAAGTGTTTCGAAACTCGATGATGATGGATTTGGCTGTCATTTTGGTAATGGCAGATGTGAAATATTTGATAATAATGATAAGTGTGTTGGTCTTGCCTTCCGACAAGACAAGCTTTATTTATTATCTCTTGCTGAGAATGTGAATCATGAATGTGATATTGTGAATGATGTGAATGTCTCTCAATCTACAAATGAGAACAAGAAGCGGAAGAGAAATGAAGGCATCTCTTCGAAGCTATGGCATTATCGTTTGGGCCATATTTCGAGGGGGAGAATAGAACGCTTAGTGAAACAATCGATTCTTCCGCACTTAGAATTCTCCGATGTAGAACAATGTGTTGATTGCATCAAAGGAAAATATGTTAAGAAAATAAAGAAAGATGCTAAACGAAGCACAAGAGTATTAGAAATAATCCACACGGACATTTGCGGTCCATTCCCAATGAAAAGCGTGGATGGTTATGATTCGTTCATAACATTCACGGATGATTACTCTCGTTATGGCTATATTTATCCAATTAAAGAAAGAACAGAAGCATTGGATAAATTTAAGATATTTAAAGCCGAAATTGAAAATCAACACAACTTGAAAATAAAGATAGTTCGATCAGACCGTGGTGGAGAGTATTATGGGCGACATACCCCGTATGGCCAAATTACAGGTCCCTTTGCAAGGTTCCTACAGGAAAATGGCATAGTCGCTCAATACTCCACACCGGGGGAGCCTCAACAGAATGGAGTGGCTGAAAGAAGAAACCGTACCCTAATGGATATGGTGAGAAGCATGATGAGTTACTCCACACTACCGGTTGGTTTATGGATTGAGGCACTGAAAACCGCCATTCATATACTTAATCGAGTACCAAGCAAGTCGGTGCAGAAAACACCGTATGAATTATGGATAGGAAGGGAACCCTCACTTAAGCACTTACGTGTGTGGGGTTGTCCAGCTGAGGCAAAGGTTTTTAACCCAAATATTGGAAAGTTAGACTCCGAGATTGTCAGCTGCCATTTCATTGGCTATCCAGAAAGATCGAAAGGATATCGATTCTATTGTCCTGATAGATACACGAAATTTGTTGAAACAAGACACGTTGTGTTCTTGGAGGATGACATGATCAGGGGAGCAAGGTAACACGTGAAATTAGACTTGAGGAGAAGCGGGTACATGTACCTACTCTTATGGTTGAAGAATCATTCTTTACGTTACCTGCTACCGATGTTGCACCAGGAGAACAGGACGTTGTGGTGACAACGCCTGTTGTGAGTTCTCCCATAGTGACAACAAATGAACAAGAGGAACCTGTCCATCAGGAGCCTGTAGAACCAAATGTCTCTTATGAGGAAGAACAACAACTGCCCATAGTGGACCAAGTGCCAGAGGCCCCTAGAAGGTCTCAAAGAGCTAGAAGGTCAGCAATTCCAGATGATTATGAAATTTATGAAACTGAAGAATTCCATATGGAAGATGACCCTATAACTTTTGAAGAAGCCATGAGAAGCGAACACTCATCAAAGTGGTTTCAGGCCATGGAAGATGAGATGAAATCTATGAACACCAATAAGGTTTGGGTTCTAGAAAACATTCCTAAAGGAGCTAAGAAAGTAGGATCCAAATGGGTCTACAAGATGAAATATGACTCCCAAGGGAATATTGAAAGACACAAAGCGTGACTTGTGGCTAAGGGTTTTACCCAAAGAGAAGGGATTGATTACAATGAAACTTTTTCCCCAGTTTCTTGTAAAGATTCTTTCAGAATTATTATGGCACTTGTGGCTCACTATGATCTAGAATTACATCAGATGGATGTAAAGACCGCATTCCTAAATGGGGATTTGGATGAAAATGTCTATATGGCACAACCGAAAGGTTTTGTCGTAGAAGGAAAAAAATATGGGATGTCGTCTGAAAAGATCCATTTATGGTTTGAAACAAGCTTCGAGACAGTGGTACTTGAAGTTTGATAAAACTATAAAGGGTTTTGGGTTTAAAGAAAATGTCGAGGACAATTGTGTCTATGTGAAATTTAAGAATAAGAAATACATATTCCTGATCCTATATGTAGATGATATCTTACTTGCTAGTAGTGATGTCAACCTACTATTGGAGACGAAGAAATTCTTGTCCTCGAATTTTGATATGAAAGATCTCGGTGAAGCTTCGTTTGTCTTGGGAATTGAGATTCATCGAGATAGAAGAAAAGGGGTATTGGGATTGTCGCAGAAGGCATACATAGAAAAGGTTCTGAAGAAATTTAGTATACATGTGTGTAGTCCATCTCCTGCTCCGATTGTCAAGGGCGATAAATATGGGGAACATCAGTGTCCCAAGAACCAATATGAAATTGATCAAATGAAAGCGGTACCGTATGCTTCGGCAATTGAAAGTTTGCAATATGCTCAAACGTGTACGCGCCTGACATAGCTTTTGTTACCGGGTTACTTGGCAGATATCAAAAGAATCCAGGAATTGAACATTGAAAATTAGTGAAGAAAGTCTTGCGTTATTTGCAAGGTACGAAAGGTCTCATGTTGACATATGAAAGATCTGATTCCCTGCACATAGAGGGGTATTCAGATTCCGATTATGCTGGAGATAAAAGAAAATCCACATCGGGATATATCTTTACTCTGGCTAAAGGAGTGATATCATGGAAAAGTTCGAAACAAACAGTGACTGCATCCTCGACAATGTATGTCGAGTTTGTAGCTTGTTATGAGGCCTCGGGATAGGTAAATTGGTTGAAGAAATTTGTACCCGGATTGAAAATAATTGAAAGTATAGAAAGACCGATGCGGTTGTATTGTGATAACAACCCAGCGGTAGAATATGCTCACAACAATAGATCAAGTGGTGCTGCCAAACACATTGACATAAAGTACTATGTTGTGAAAGATAAACTTCGGATCATATCATAAATCTTGAGCATATACGAACAGAAAAGATGCTAGCGGATCCGCTCACAAAAGGCCTTCCACCCAGTGTGTTCAGAGGACACATAGCCGACATGGGTTTAAGGGAGAGCCTATGATTCCCGAAGAATAAGAAGGGCCCAGAATGATGAAAAGTTTATTTCCAAAATAGAAAGGTGTGTAGTAGCTGTTAGTCTAATGACATGAATTGTTGTGACGATGAAGCATGCTCTATATACTAATCTGTGATGGAATTGAAAAGAATTGGAATATTGAACTCGAATGAGAATTGAAGAATAAAAAGAATTGTGTGAGATCTAGGGGGAGAATGTTGAAATTAGATCTCCTACCGTTTAGGCCCAACGGCCTAACGGGCCCTAGGTTTGCGCCCTGATCGGGGGCGCCCAACCTTGTGGTTGGTGGGCCCCCGTCGCACAGCGCTATAAAGACTAGGTGGGGGCCGGGGCGTTAGGCACGAGTCATGAGGTTCATCTAGCCGCCGCCAGTTCCCCTCCGACATCTAAAACCCTAATCCGATCAAGAAGGGCGCTGCCAGCGACAGGAAGTACCACCGACGCCGGCGAGCACCCGGATGACGACGGATGCGACAACCGACTCTGCTGCGACGAACATGGCGGGCGGCGGCTCCAACCTGAACTCCGGCGCAACCGCCGCCGCCACTGCACCGCATCTCGTCGACCCGTCCGGTCTGCATACTATCTCTTTCTCTCTCTCTTTCTCTGTGCATAGCATACGAACTGCACATCTTTTATCTACTCGAAACTCCACTGGATCTACCTTCTAGACGATCCTATGAACCTAACAACGAGGACCACCCATTTGCGCGGCTGCTGGCGGGCATCCTCGGACTCGGACCCTTGCGGGTGTGGCGGCACGACGACTCCGTTTACTTGCTGGGGGCAATGCCGCCGCGCCCGGCCGCCTCGACGACGACGAGCGCTTCGACCCCACCGCCACAACGTCGAGGCCCCCGCAATGTGGCAGTTGCTTGTCTACAGTATGTACCACCGCTGCATTTTAGTTGGTAGCGACAACTCAGAATCACGCATCAACGCGCACAGATTATTGGTCGGTGCCGTTAAGCCAACCTTGTCCAAGCTCTAATGGCAGGCATGCATTTCGAGCGACAAAAGCTCAAGAGTCAGAGTCAGAAATGAACAGTGTTCGTCGTTCGCCAGTGCGCCTTGGGCTTTGGGCTTTAGCACAAAGAGAGCTGCTCCGCACCATCCACGCGGTCCAGTCCAGTCCAGCCAGTGCTCGTGCAGTGCAGACGTGCGGCCGACGGAGAGCCGGCCACGTGGACGGAGTCAAGGCGGCGAGGTGCAGAGCTCCTGTTCCGCCCGCCGCCACCGAACCTCTGCGCGCAGCAGGGTGACGGTGACTAGCTTGGCATGCCTGCCTGCCACATCGGCGTGCTCTGGTGGTACGTCTAGGCGTCGGTTGCCACACGTGCTGCATGATGAACGCGCGGTGCGGTGGCGCAGACCGGTACTTCCGGGAACACGCCGCCGCCGCCGCCGCCGATCATGTGGGAGGGATGGAACTAGTCTGCCTGGCCGAGGCGCCGAGCAATGACCACGAGGAGGTGGATCGTGATGTGTCGTGTGCGCGAGATCTAACATCTCAAAACGACAGTGTGATCGACCATATGGTGATATCGGCTGTTTCTGTTGTTATCCTATGATCGATGCATGGGTGATTTTTTGCGACATGTGATTGATGGTTTGATACCTGCCGGGATGCACGTATTTGTTGACGTTTGCTCTAATCTGATTACTAGTTCTTGCATCTTCTTTGGCTAGCTTTCCCCATTTTAAGTCCCGCAGATTTCGAATACTAGATAAATTAGCGATGGATGGATCTGTTTCTTTTAAATTCTCAGGTATATAGAACCTTGATCTGCGTTTGCTACATCCTTCAATATTTTGTGCTGCAACTGTATGTCAGCCGCTCTGAGGCGGAGTCTGAAGATTTTTTTTTTTTGAGAATCTCAAACTTTATTAATTGGTTTGAGAATAACAAATACTACACACGCCGTCAGGCGGACTGACATGCCTACCTACTGCCTCATACAGGGAGTCTCTCGCTAGCCTATGAGCATCCCCATTAGACATCCGACTTTCATGAACAAACTCAACTGAAGTGAAACTTTTTTCTCGAGCCTTGATCTCTTGAATAACATGGCCGTAAGGCCCCAAACCTGTGCCCCCAATATTTCTAACAACCGCGATATTATCACAAGCCACTCTAAAATTATGTAGCATCAAATCCGATGTCAGCGCTAGGCTTTCTCTACAAGTCATTACCTCCATAATTTCAGGATCAGAAGTGCCTTCAGTTACCATGACCGAAGCCCCAACAAACCTGCCCGTGGAGTCCCTTGCCACTGCTGAAGCTGATGCCTTGCTAAAGTTCTTTGATATGGCAGCATCGACATTTATTTTCATGAAGCCCATTGGTGGAGGAATCCATGGTACCTTCTGTACATTTTGGCGTTGATGACATGCCTCCGAAGGTGTTGCCTGTTTCACAAGTTCCAGATCCGATAGGAAACTCTTAACAAAACAGTGCGTGGATAGAGGGCTCTGAAATACATTCTCATAAACAGCTTGCCTCTTCGCATACCAAATCGCCCACAAAGTAACTAGTACTCGTGTAAGATCTTCATGCTTCAGGGTAGTTATTAGAGTATGTAACCAACCTCGAGCATCCTCAACTGGTATGGTGCATAAGTGTTCAGTGACATCCTCCCTTTCCAGTGCCCAAACACACTTTGCCATATGACAGTCGATCAAAGGCGGAGTCTGAAGATGGAAAGCACACACCCGTCAATGGGCCTCGTCGGTGTGAAAGATCCGCAAGTCCAATGTCCGCGTCGCCGGCCCAGAGTGGACTCGGTCCAGGAATATGAGAGCAACACCAACAGTTTCCCATTTGGATTTGGCATATTTGGTTTTGGGGAAAAAACAAAAAAAATATTCTCCAACAGTTTGGCAATTAGGGTTGACATTTATGTCAAAGTCGGCCCCGGGCCAATCTCGCGCATTTTTGCAACCGTGAAAGGCGCGAGGCATTCCTCTCGCGCGAGAAAATTGCAATTGTATTACTCGAAACATATGGCTTCGCTAAAATAGGATCGCAAACATTAGATTTGTTAAAATATGACTCAAAACATAGGTACTTCGTAATCTATATGATTTTCTATCTTTTAATTGATTTGGTAATCCAAAATACTTGTATTTTTCAACAATGACCATACTATCCTTTTGGGAAATACGATCTTACCGCATCTCCTTTCTCCTGCTCGCGACGGCCGGCCTTGATGCTCGTCTCACGTAGATCACGCCTCCACACCGGCTGCAACCGCCCGCCGCCCGCCCCTCCTTCCCTCTCCTCGCTCCCTTCTATTCTCCATGGACGTACACCCTCCACCTGATACAACCATGGACGTGGAGGTTTCTAAAGATGAAGACTATATGCCCTAGCTTCTGGATCGGCGGCGACAGCTTATGGCAGCGAGTCTTGGCCGGCTACAGCCCAGGCCGCGGCTCATGGCGGGTAGCCCTGGCCGGTTGCTGCCCAGACGGCGTCCATGACAGATCGATGCAAATGCAACCCAGACGGAGGTGACGCATGCCGTCCTGGATGCGGCCAGCAGCTCATGCATTGACGTTTTATAGTGTTGAGGGCAAAAGGGTCAAGTCATGGTTAAATACATGTATTTTAGATGAGAAATCTATTAAAACAAACATAGTCATATGTATTACGAAGTTCCTACGTTTAGAGTCCTATTTTAGCGAATCCAATGTTTACGATCATATTTTAGCGAAGCCATATATTTCGAGTCATATAATTACAATTTTCTCCGCGCGCGTGTTCTCTCTCCTCGACCGGTACTCCCTGGCGCCGTGCGGCTTGGTGCAGCGCCGCCTCTGCCACCGTGGCCGTCGTGCGTCTTGGTGTAGCGCCGCCTCTGCCACCGTGGCCGTCGTGCGTCTTGGTGTAGCGCCGCGGGAGCGCGGACGCCGGGCGGCACGCCGCGGGCGGAGCAGCGCACGAATCGCGCGGAGCACCCGCGACGGCTTACGGACGGCGGCGGGCGCGCGCTACTGCGAAGCCTGCGACGATGGTTGTCGGAGCATGATCTCCGGGCGCGGCGTGGCCGGCGATGGCGTGTGCGTGCCTGCCCTCGCCCTGGGCGAAAGAGTGTGGGGCGACGCCGGGATGGCGCACTGCGGGGTGGACGGGGAGGCCGGCGCGACGGCCAGGTGGGTCGGAGTGCCGCCGGCCGTCGGGGAGAGCAGGGGCGTGGCGCGCAGCAACGGGAGCTGCTTAGCAGTTCAGCTGCTTCTATGAAAGATTCAGGGGAGGAGCTCTTGTCCACCAGGAAGTGGATGAATACAGAGTCACCATTGATGAGTAGCTCCAGCTATCAGGCTTGGAATGGGCATCCATGGATGCCTTCATGTCTCTGAAGATTTCCTCAGCCTCGTCGGTATAGCCAATGTCTCCGCACATGGACAGAAGCGTGTTGTACAACATCACGTCGAGGAGAGCGAGCACGGCGGACTCCGGCCTGGTGGCTCCGTCGGGGAGAACGGGGGCGTGGCGCGCAGGCGCGCAGCAACGGGCTCGACGGCGGAGGGCGTCCGGGAACGAGCCGCCCAGTTTGGCTACCGCGGAAGGAAGCAACATGCGGCCTGATGCGACGGGTGAACAGGAAAACCGGCGGGGAAAGTAACGTCTGGGTCCAGTATGTCTACAATTTTAGTTTTTTTTGTCAAGTGAATGATGAGGCTCTGTTAGAGCATCTTCAATAACTACTCAAATTCACTTAGTATTCTTATTTTTTTTTGAAAAAAACACGAAAACACCTCTCAACAACTCCTTAAATTCACTTGGTATATTTATCAACTTGATAAATATCGTCCCAGACTTGGTAAATCTCCGCACTTAATATTTTTTTTCGCTTGCCAAATTAAAATACTAATTTGTTAGAGATAGATATTTTTTTCACTTGCCAAATATTTTAGCAACTTGCTAAACCATAGGATTTGACAAGTAAATTTTAGGAGTAGTAAATATTACATCTTTTTAGCTTTGTCATATCAATTTAAGAGCAACTCCAACAGTTTGGCAATTTTGATTTGGCAAAACATAGAATTTGTCAATTCTGAAATAGATATGCCAAAGCAAAAAATATGTAATCTCCAACAGTTCTCCATAATGACTTGGCAAAAACGGAAAAAAAAGGAACAAAAAAAAGCCGCTGCCTTCTACCGTGAAAAAAAAGGAAGGAAAAAAAAAGAAAAAAAAAGGATGCCGCCTAGTGTTAAGCCGTGAAAAAAAGAAGGAAAAAAAATTGCCTCCCCCTTTTCAAGGTCTCCAAATTGCCAATTGCGGGCTCTTATTTGCAACTTTGACAAAAATGTCAAGCTCAAATGTCAAACTGTTGGCCACTAGTTTTTTTAGTTTTTTTTGGCAAAATTAGATATGTCAAGTCTAAATGCCAAACTGTTGGAGTTGTCCTAAGAGTTGGTAAATTCTATGTTTTGTCAAACCCAAAATGTCAAACTATTGGAGTTGCTCTGAGTGCGTGAGTTGCCACTAGCTGACGAGTCTTTCCTAAAGAAGAAGAAGAACTAGCTGATGAGTCTTTGTGCTTGTAGATACGAGAGAGGAGAGAACTTATTAGTACGTATGAACAACAGAACGTACTCGATACTCCCTCTAATCAGTCCTCTGTTCCTTCCAAAATTAATCACATCTCTGCTGCTTCCTGTATATAATGTGAGAGAAAAAATGCTTATACACGTTAATATAACTGTGACGAAACATATGATATACTCTCTGTCCTATTAAAAATAACATTTTTGACTTTTGGCTACCATATTTGACAATTCGTTTCATTTTAAATTCTTTTTACAAATTATAAAATAAATAAATCATTATTAAAGTATCTCTAGTGATAAAATAAGTAAGTTGCAACAAAATAAAATATTTATACAAAAAATTTGAATATAATGAGCAGTCAAACAAGATAGCATGGAATTTAAAACGACATTTTAATAGTATGGAGGGAGTATGTTTGGTTTCTTGACAAGAGTAGCCCACATGCAGCACAAAATAAAATGATCAATTTTGGTTTTCTACTCCATTCTTTATTTCAGGGCCCGTTTAGGAGAGTTGTGCTCCCAAATTCTCCAGCTGCGCTCTCTGATTCTCTGGTAGAGTGATTCTGAGGCTGAAAATGATTCTCTTTGATTTTGTAGCCTAAACTCTTAAAATCACTGTAGAGAATCACTTCACAGAATCAGGAGAAGCTATTTTTTTTCAGCTCTCAGCCTCTTAGTTTAATTCAGAGAATCACTTCGCTCTGAAAACCCCGTTTGACAGACACGGAGTGATTCTCTCTGAGAATCCGCTCCCTGGAGCGCTACCAAACGCACCCTCGGACGTCCTTTCATGTACCCTGGGCATATGTAGCTTCACTTCTTATTTATACGTACACGTAGCTTTCTCTATCCAGAAATTTATGATCGAAATGTAATGATAATGTTCCAGATAAGTTTTGGTTCAAGTCTTGTTCGGATGATCATGTTGATAGTATTTTTAACTATTTTATTTATGATGAGAGCGAACAAGACACAAGTTTTTTGAATTCCTAACGTGTAAAACGCAGTGTGTGAGAAAATCCATATGAATCACATAGATGGGCCCGTTTGGGCTGACATTAGCAGCCGAAGAGGCCTTTTTGCATCAGTTGGAATACATGCTGAAATGAACCATGCAAGTGGAGTGAGCCCACCTCCCATAAAAATAAATAAAAAAGGAAAATGAGCCCACCATTATTGCACGACTGTCATGAGTAGATCTCCTCTTTTTTTTGCAATTGTAATAATATAAAAATGTTGTTACGCTGCCAAAAA